>JAOXYM010000012.1:6603152-6614137 GCA_028567055.1 Leptatherina wallacei | reverse complement strand
GTTTTGGGTTAAATAAAAACCCTTGTTTTGAACTTTAATCTGTGCCTGATAATCCTTCACTGCTCGGTCCATCACAGTATGTGTAACAGTAAATTTAGCTTTATTTGTCCTGTAGCTCAATCTGTATATATTTGAAATATTACGTATCATTTGTGCTGTTTTCTGATATTTTCAAACCCTAGACCAAATATTTAACCAATGCAGTGATATTCAGATTAATCACTGAAGAAAAAGACTTGTAGGTTGCAGCTTTTTTGTTTCTTTCAGTAACTTCAGTGAATTGTAAGTAAATTTATTTATTTATGGAGCACGGACTTATTCAAGTTTCACAAAATAGCACAAATAAGTTTTTATAAAATAGATATGAACAGAAATAACTTCATAGATTTACATTTGCAATGATGTAGCTGCTGATAAAACAAATATGTTCCAATGCTGCCTTTAGTTGGGTTTATTATGTTTTCATTTGAATCTAAGCGGGGATTGTATTTTTATGAATATGTAATTACACAAACCTGTATGTTAAGGACAGATGTCCATGTTTTGAAAGAAAATAGAATAAGAATGCAAATGGAAGAGAAAAACACTGGTGCATTAAGAACTGATCTTCAGCCTGAACGCCACAGAGAGAAAAGAGCTGCTGATTTCAGATGTTTGATGCTGATTGTTCCATTAAAGGCTGCTAAAATATTTGTTTTACCTACTTTCTTTGCTGTTTCACCTGCTGTTTGCATTACAGCCATTCCTTTTGTGTACATTTATACTCAGCTCATATAACGGTTATTTCCTTCTTTTATCAGTAGTGTGTATTTGTTAGTCCATATTTCTACAACTGTAAACACAAGACTGTCTTTTTTCTGATTTTTTTTTTCATTTTTTCATTTATGCTTTTAAATCCATTAACAACTAAGAAAGTTGGTTTCCATGTGGTTTATTCAAATGGTTTTGTTTTGTTTTATTTGTTTGTTTGTTTATTATCTTGCTTCAAGCTTATTTCATATTTCATGTCTAACATCAAGGTGTTTTTATTGAGCATCAGTCACACCTTCAATCACCTGGTGGGCCTTCTCATTCTTCCCCTTCCCTTCCCCTGTCCTCATTTATCCTTCCTCATCCATTTATTTCCCCATCTCTCGAAGGTATGGATGCATCCATACCTTCTGACGTTCACTCATCCTTCTATCCTCCCTCCCTCCTCTCACCTCTCAATCCTTACTTTATCCATTCTCACCCTTCCTCATCCATTCCTCCATTTATTTTTCTTCCCTTTCCTGCCATCATCCATTTATCCCTTCTTCCCTATCTATGCATCCTCCCCCCAATCCACCCTTCCTTCCCTCATCCATTCATTTATAATGTTCCTCTCCTTCATTCATTTTACCTTTCCGCCCTTTCCCTCCTTCATCCATTTATACCTTCCTCTCTCCCCTATTCATTCATCCATCTATCCTTCCATCCATCCATCCATCCATCCATCCATCCACCCCTCATCCACTCATCTGTCCCTCTCCCTCATTCATTTATTCTTCCTCCCATTCCTTCCTTCATCCATTCATCCCTATCCCTCCCCATCAGTCCTTCCCTTCCTTATCTATCCATTCCTTCTTCTCCCCCATCCATTAATCCATCCACTGTTCTTTTTCATCATTCATTTATCCTTCCTCCCCTTCCTTCCCTCATCCATTCATTCCTTCTCACATTCGTCATCCATCCATCCATCTCTCATCCATTCATCCAGCCATTCTTCCTTCCCTTGCCCATTCACCCATCCTCCCTCCCTCTCCCTCATTCATCCCTCAGTCCCCTTTTCTGTCACTCCCCACCCATCTGTCCCCCTTTCCCCATCCATCCACCCACCCATCCATTCAATCCTCTATAAGTCGGCTTCAGTCCCTCACATTCCCAGACAGAACCCCCACACCAAGTCTCTTTCTCTCTGCCTTGAAACATAAGACACCCCAGATAAACCAATCAAACTTCATTCATACCTTTAAACCTCTAGCATTGGTTTTTTAATCTAAATGGAGTTTACAATCTGGTGAGTAAATGTTAAATAGTAGATGTTTCCATGTGCAGGGAAGACCTGACCGGTATCACCAAGCCATGGTTAAGCTGATTCAATGTAAAACCAGTTACATGTGTCCAAATAGTTTGAATATGTGTCACGATCATGCTAGTTTGTTCTTCTCAAGAACATGTTTGGTTCTTGTCTTAAATGATTCAGAGGTGACTCAGGCAGCATTATGCTTCATGCTCTTACACAATTCTAACCGACGGGAAGAGATCATTTGGAGTTTTGAAGATTTTCCCACAGACGATTTCCAGTTCAGTGAAACTAATTACAGTTGCAGAACTGAGAAAAAAGAGGATGATAACAAAATAAACCTGTTTTTTTCTTCTTGTTTGTATTTTTCTCTTTTCTACCAGCCAAGTTGATGACAAAGAGTTAGCCATATGTGGAAAAACTGCTTTTGATCCTCCTTTGATCACCACAATGGCAAAACAAAGCTGCTCTAAGGTTATATATTTTACTCTCTAGGAGACATGTCCACTTATAGAGTACACAATGTTAAATGCATTCTTTACACTTCCCTCTATATTGATTCCGTAACAAGACATGATAGAAATTTGATGCTCAATCATCTCAATGCATTGATCCTAAAAGTATCTTGGTTGGTGAATTTACACTTCAGAATTAACCAGTTAATGACCTCTGAGCTTTCCTTTTTAACAACGGTGAAGGCAGGGCATCAGAAATAACATCATTTCCAGATGGTGTGGGCTCTGGAGAGGATTCATTACGCCATCGAACCTGTTGCCACTGATTCACAGTCCAGTTCTTGTAGCTTTTGGCATACCTCAGCCTTTTTCTCCATGCTTCCATTCCTTAATGGCTTTTTGACAATTTTATTAAGGATATCACTTTGCATCTAATTTAATTTAATTTACTTGTGACACTTCTTATGTCCTTCATTTGTCCAGTCGTCCACTCGGCCATGTTGGACACCTTTGACATAGGAAGAAATTACGTCTTTGTTACAGGGTGCTGGTAACACAGTGCCTTAAGATCAATTCTAAATTGTTTCTTTCTTAAGTTGTGTGTTTAGCAATCATCTTTTGCATGAGGTTTTTAATGTTTTAATGAATTCACAGATCAGTTGGCCTAAGTGACTCAAAGAAACACTTTCCTGTGGAAATAGTGAAATAATGAGTGAACAAGGAGCCAGTGTCCTTAGAAAGGCTTTCAGAGAGCCTATAGGGGCAGCTCAAGACTTTTGTACGAAACAAATGTAGATGTTTTGTTTAGGGAAGGGGAATGGACAACCAGTTACTTCAATGACAGGTGGGCTAATTTCTGGGACACTGTTTAACCGAGTTGAGTTCACATATTATCTATGAGTACATCTATGCCGTTGGTTAAAGTCCGTTTGCGCTCTGAACTTTGAAACTGCCTGCTGAAACAGCATTGAAGTGATACATCTCCATTCTTTTCTTCTTTTGGTCAATGGAAGTTTAGCACGTGAGAAAGTTCAGCAGCTGTTTTACCGGGGCTCGTCACTACGTCACGCAGCATCTCCGCGCCGATTGGTCCGCTTTTGTGCGACCGTGCCATTGTATAAACTCTGCAGTTTGAAGGAGTTGGTAGTATCACCCACACACACCGCGTTAGTCTGAGTGGAGGGGGACAAGAAGGCTTTGCTGGTTTCGATAGACTTGGTTTTTGCAAAGTGAAATAAAAGATGCAGAGCTGCGCCAAGTCCTGGGGGGTCCTCCTGGCCAAGTCGGTGAATCCCAGCGCACCGTGCAGGCATCTGAGTGATAAGAGCCGCGCCGTGTGGAAACTTCAGTGCAGGATCCGACGCAGCTCAGCGTCCCTAACAACAGCAGCCCGGGGTCTGGGGACATCGGCAACCGTCTCCTCCAGGCAGATAGACAGAATATTACCCAGACACGATGATTTTACGGAGAGGCACATCGGCCCAGGTGAGCGGGAGAAGAGAGAGATGCTGGATTTACTGGAACTCGAGGTAAGGTTTTACAGCTCATCTTAGGGGGGGAAATGGTTGCTTTAATTTCCATCACATTAAGTTTCAATTGTAGATCACTTAAACGAAGAAGAAACAGCTTAAACATGTAAGAATTTCTTGACGCGATTTGCGCGCGTTTATTTATTAAGACGCTTTTGTTCACAGTCGATCGACCAACTGATCGAAAACACGGTTCCAGCCTCCATCCGTATACAGCGGAGTTTGAAGATGGACGATCCAATCTGTAAGTTTTATGTGAATATACTCATTGCCTACTTAAATAATACATCGTACTATGGAAATAAAGCTTTCTGATGAACGGTTTAATAAATGATGCAAACCCCGATTCAAATAGGCTTTTGATTTATATTTTTAATCCCACTGAGAAAGCGTTATTCCCCCTCATCTAACGAGCGCTGAATGAAGCCAAGCGAGTGGCTGAAATGTAGGTTGCACCTCTATTGTGTGCCGCGGAGCGCTCTCCCCTGTTAAGTCTTCCTTTGAACATATTTGGAGTTGTTTTTGCGAAACTCGGCGAGCGGCACCAATCTCCTGATGGGAAGCCGATGCTCATAGGATGGCAACTGGAGTGTAAAGTTTAGCCTTGAGCTCCGGTCCCAAGTCCAGTTCAATCTGGTTGCAGCGTTCACATTACATCACAGCCGAGGGGGTTCCTAATAAGGTGACTTCGGTGTGTTTTGCATGAGATTGGCCTAGATGTGTGCGTTTCCCCCCCGCTTTTATCTACTATTCAATATGTGCTTATTTCAGCATCTGAATCTGTTCATTTCTACGAATTTGTTTTGGCTTATTTATGAGGGGAAAATAAACCGATATCAGCAGGTCAGCACAAAATGACAGATTAACCCAACACGTGAAGTGAATGACTTCTATAGGATGACTGAATGCCTAAACAATTTGTGTTTTCAAATGCAAATGTGTTTTTTTGCATGTGACCACACTATTTCTGCCCCCTCAACAATGATGTGCACAAGTAAAAGAAGGATCAAATCAGTGCATGTCATGATGTTGCAAGAAGAAATAGCTATTTAAACCAATCTGATGTTTCTTTCAATAAGATATCTTTTTCTTACTTATTGATGGCCACAATTATTAAGTTTCAATCTATGCTGCAGACCTCAATTAATCATTGATTATTTAATCAACAAAAAATTTAATCAGTTTAATTATTAACCAGTCTGAGTCATTTATAAACAATGAACAGCATCTGCCACAAGGTTGTAAAGCTTCATAAAGGCTGACATCTTGTACCTTTTAGTCGTGCTTAATTCATGACGGTTGAATGTGTCACAAATGTTTGCTGCATCATGATTAAGTTATGTGATAAATGTGATCTGTTCAATATATGATATCCACCCTTATTATAAAGTGTTAACTGATTAATGCAAGGTACAAACTGTATACTGTCATGAGCCCTAACACATACTTTCTTGTATAATCTGTGTAGTTTGATTGAATGCTCTTAATAAATACCATAAATAAATAAATTTGGAGATTCCTAAATGATTGAAATAGTTTGTTTCAACACTGAAGTTGATGAGAAGGATCTACTGATCAGGTGCTTTAGTCATTTTTCTCCATGAGCCGGTGGCTGTGGTCCGGCCTTGTGTCAGCCCCTCCTTTTGACTGTCAGGTCTCATAATGCAACAAGCCATGCTGAAGGAATAAACTAGAGGCTCTGCTGCTTTTCTGCTTGTTCAGCTTTGAAGGGCTTCAGTTTGCAAAGCCAGCGAGGGATTCTCTCTTCAACAATAGACCTCCTGGATGGTTCTGAATCTGGCTGGGTTTTTTTTTTTTGCTGGCCTGCAGAACTCTGGGACCATGGGAAAGCAGTATTCCTTCCTTAAACAAACACTTTCACTTAGAAAAATCACAAAGAAGAAAAAATTATTTTGGCAAATTGGCCACATGTGAACACTTTAGTAGAGTTCAGCGTGTCCTGTTTGCCTTTTGTACACTCACTCAGCACTGAGGACTAGAAGTATCTTTATTTTTCAAACACTTGGTACAGACGGGCGGTATTGTCCATTCCTTGGAGTTGCTAGGCAGCCAGGAAGGCCAGAAGAATCTCAGAGGCTGGTTGTGCACAGGCAGAGTTTCCATACAGCGCCAGGAATGAGGCTAAACATCAGTAAACGAGCCATTTGGGCTTACTTTTTATGGAAAATGGCTTGTTGGATGTTAGATGGAGAGAAATGAGCATAAGTTGATAATCATCTGGAAAATGGATGGCTATAATTCAGTTGATTTATCTGGTAAATAGTTGCATCTCTAACTGTATTCCCCCCTTTACTGCTTGCACGCAACGCTGATTGTCTTCATCCTGAGCAGTCGGCGTCTCACATGAGAGACGTGGAGCTGTTCATTGGAACATTTGAGACAACTTGTCTGAAATTATTGTAAATTTTTTCTAATCTACGTTTCAATTTAGAAAACTGCCACGTGATCCTGTTTGATCTTCTAGGTGAAAATGAGGTTCTGGAGGCCCTGCAGAAGATTGCATCAAAGAACAAAGTTTGGAGGTCTTATATCGGGATGGGTTACTACAACTGCTCCGTCCCACCACCCATCCAGCGTAACCTCCTGGAGAACGCCGGCTGGTGAGTGCTCACAGATGACCCGAATGGAACTTATCCGGTGTAAATTTGAAAAGTGGTTCGTGCTGGATTCTTGTGATGCAATCACAGAAAACTTATCATGTTAATTTGAAAGTTTAGGTTTCTCATTTGAAGTTTAATGGCTGTTGTGCTGAGTAACGTGCCTTTAATCGGATGTCTTGTGACTTCACTCTAAAAGATTCATGTGAGAACTGATGATGTGCTGCTCTCCAGCTTTCTGCTGAACAAGATTTTCTTTCACCCAAATCCAAATCAGCCATCCCTGCCCACGTTTTTTCTAAACTCCCAGGACCTGAGGAGACATACAATGCATTCCTCTGTCTCGTCCCGCTTCCTTGAATAGCATCAACTTTGGGCTATTGTCCTCATGTCCCGACTTGTACTGTTGATTCATTGTGGGTTTTTTTTTGTCCTCAGGGTGACTCAGTACACGCCTTACCAACCTGAGGTCTCACAGGGTCGCCTGGAGTCTCTCCTCAACTACCAAACCATGATCTGTGACATCACAGGCATGCCGGTGTCCAACGCCTCCCTGCTTGACGAGGGAACGGCGGCTGCGGAGGCCATGCAGCTATGCTACAGGTATTCACACGCTGCTGCTAAATGCAAACAAATGCTGGAAGATACAGAACAATCTTTGATGCTCAGAATGTGATATGAAAGCTTTGCGCATATGTGAATCCTCACAGGTTGAAGCTAAGGAGCAAAGACATGTTTTTGTTCATAGGAATCAAGGTGTCGTGTTTTGCTTGGTTTATAGATTCCTCAGTTATTTGTGTCCTTTGCTTGCAGACAGAACAAAAGACGAACCTTCTACATTGATCCACGCTGCCATCCCCAGACCATCGCTGTAGTGCAAACCAGAGCCAAGTATGTATTACAAACACAATCTGTGGATGAGCTCTTTGAGAAGTTACCCAAGTGAGCAGCAAAAATACAAACATAATCATCTGCAATTAAACATCACTTCACTGCCGAGCAGTACTGCTGTGTTTAGTCATATTCTTACATTCATTCAACATTCATTAAACAACAACATCATCATCATCATTTTGCAGCTACATAGGAGTGAAAACGGTCTTGAAGCTGCCTCATGAGATGGACTTCAGTGGGAAGGATGTGAGCGGTGTTCTTTTTCAGTACCCAGACACTGATGGCAGAGTGGAGGACTTCACAGCTCTTGTAGACCGAGCACACAAGGGAGGGGTAAGAGAGCTTTAAATGTAAAACAAAAAACTCTACAAGTAGAAGTCACATTAAAATTTTAGGCAATTCTGGAGGTTTTTACCAAGATGTAAATAGGAAAAGATTATGTGTTTACTTTACTAAATGGGCTCTAAAGTATGTCATAGTTTTTCCAAGAGGAGTTGCAGTTTGCACCTGCACACATTTTGATTGATCTTTTTTATGTTTGTAAGTAGTGTCCATATCTCCAAGTGTCATCCACTTGAAAGCTATTGAATGCGTCTTGTCACAGTAGCTTTACATAAACATTTACGCTGATGACACTGCTGTATATTTATATTGAGGAAATGGCTGTTTACACACAGTGGCAGAGCTAAACTTTTATACACAGGATGGCCAGAGGGTCGGCAAGACTTTATCAGGGGGGCCATATACTAAGAAAGGAAATTATTGTGTTCCTCTCTCTCTCTGACACACACACACACACTGCTGTAAAAACTGTGACATGAGAGAGACATGAGAAATAAAAACATCATATTAAAGATCTGGATCAACAAGTAGAAAATATTTGCAACAAGTTAAAAAAGGTCTATAGAAAGTGATTTGGTTATTTTTCGGGTGCTTGATGTGGTAGCATGGGTTTCCCGCAGCTTTCCGTATCTCACTTTAAGATCAACTAGCAGTCATGCTAGCCTCCTGTTAAATTCAGCTGGCGCTAGCTTAGTGAGCGCTAAATAATTAAGTGTAGTCTTTAAATACCCTGAATGAAATCTAAATATGACCTGGTTTCCCCACATCATCATAAAACTAATCTAGTGCTACCATATAACTGCATTAGTATTGCTACTTAACTTCATGCTAATTTTAGGTTAATAGCCTTGCATAACATTAGTAGTTGTACTTGTACAAAATCTCTCCTAGAAATGTATATTTTTAAAAGATGGCTAATTAGGAAACTACTTTAAAATTGATTTCAAACTGTAGTAGTTACACTGGTGATCCATACATGTCTGGAAAGGTGTTTCTATCCTCCTCCTTTAGTGACCTGTCAGGCACCTGGGGTGTCCAATTGGATTTCAGGGGCAGCCAGTGCCTTCCTGGGCACCCCTCTAGCTCCACCCCTGTTTGCACATTTACCAACTAAAGTCAACGAAGCAACCAATTATCTTTCTCTCTTCCCGTCCAGGCCCTGGCTTGCTGTGCTAGTGACCTGCTGGCCCTTTGCGCACTACGTCCCCCAGGAGAATTTGGTGTTGACATTGCTTTGGGGAGCTCCCAGAGGTTTGGGGTTCCCCTCTGCTATGGTGGTCCACACGCTGCCTTCTTTGCGGTCAAAGACAACCTGGTCCGGATGATGCCGGGCAGAATGGTTGGAGTCACCAGGTAAAGAAATTAGGTTCATTTTTGTTGTGGAATAAAAGGAAATACCTTTTTAGAAAAAATGACAAATTTTCTCAAGAAATTCTTGATGGAAAAAGAAGATTTTGATATTTCAGGGATGCAGCTGGCAAGGAAGTGTATCGTCTTGCACTGCAGACCAGAGAGCAGCACATCCGCAGAGACAAGGCGACCAGCAACATTTGCACTGCACAGGTGTGTCTCTGTGTGTGTGTGTGTGTCGGTGTTCAGGGGGTTTATAGAGAGAAGTAATAGCTGAGAACATGGCCTGTCGTCCATTTACAATTGTTTTTCTATAGAGTGTATTCATTTTAACACATCTTTTTTTTAACCTTTAATTTCCCTAGGCTTTACTGGCCAACATGGCTGCCATGTATGCACTGTATCATGGCCCCCAGGGACTTCAACACATTGCCGAGAGGACGCACAACGCTGCTCTGATCCTTGCTGAAGGTAAAATTCAGTCTGAGCTCCTACAAAGACCAATTAAAAGAAAAGAAGTCCTCTTTGTTGTTAATGCTCAGATTTTGACATATATGGCTCCATTTTCTACATTTTTCTACTTTGGATAACTTATTTGATTTCCCCTCAAATCCTGTAAGTACAGGAAAAAATAAACTATTTGTACAGATTATGCAAAAGTGCAACTCTTGGGGAATTGTTTATTAGCATATGTAGCATTTTAGAGTGTAAATTGTACATGAAGATCTCAGATTAGCAGCTGATTTTAAAGCTGATTTTGAGCAGATGCTCTGTTTTATGTGAAGGATGGTATCTATCAAGATTGCAATGGTTGTGTAGGTGTGTCTTGGTACAAACAAAAAGTAGAGTATTTGATGCTAATTAGGGTAATAAAGAAAAATAAAAAATAAGGAAAAAGTTGAAATTTTAACTCCACCAGTTTAGAAGGAAGAAAAACCTTATCCTATCTCTGAAACATAGTGGTGGTAGTATTATGATTTGAGCCTGTACAACTAAAGATGAATCTTGAGAGGAAATGGGTCGTGCCTCAAGACAGTGACCTTAAACACACATTCTCCATAAACTGGGTAATAATTAGAAACATCTTTTTAAGCAAATAATCCAGTTTCACCCTCTGAAACGTAGATTAAATCGTTCACTCCTACAATTTGTTTCAGGCCTAAAGAGAGCGGGACACCGGCTGCACAGCGACATGTTCTTCGACACACTGAAAATAAACTGCAGCGTGGCTGCCAAAGACATCTTGGAGAGAGCCGTGCAGAGGCAGATAAACCTGAGAGTCTACTCCGAGGGAGTGGTCAGTATCAGCGTTGTAGGGGGATTAGTACCTACTATCCGATATTTAATAGTTATTAGTTGATTATTAATAATTATCTATGATAAAAAATTATTAATAGTCTATTGAAATTATTAATGTAAAACATTAACTACCAGAGGGTATCTGGAACTAATAACTATGCTTTTATGTCAATATTAAGGGGTTTTCTCTGTATTTTGGACAGATATGACACATGGGCAGATGATAAAGGTGATGAATTTGAGCATTGACCTTCGCAACCAGCAGTTATCACAAACACATACACAATGATCACACAACAACTTCTCCTTTAAAAAAATATAACACATTTATCAAAGTAAGGTATGATGGTTAATCAGTTACTTTAATAAATAGATATGACTGCTAAATTCTACCACACTATGTAAAAAAGTACAGTACTAACAAACAATCACCTGTGTGTGTGTGTGTGTGTGT
>JAOXYM010000012.1:6573934-6584514 GCA_028567055.1 Leptatherina wallacei | reverse complement strand
AAAAAAAAAAAAAAAACTGCTACAACAATAATTTCCCTGTAAGAGGGATAAATAAAGTATTTTTCATTTCATTTCATATTTGTTATATTAATAAAAAATATTGAAAGAATGTTTAATATGGATATTACAAATAGTCTACCAAGTGATGGGAGAAGAAAAAAAAGTCTGCTTTTATCTAATCTCTCATGTTTGAATGCACAGAGTAAACTGGCACCATTGAAACAGAGACAGCCAGAGAAACATGACTTACCTTAAACCCGTCAGTCAGTGTTACATGTAAAGGGATATTGCTCTGCAAGGATGTGACATCATACAGATGATTTAAACTCAAGTGGCTCTGAGGGAAGACAGTTTGTTCTCCGCACACAGAATCACATTTTTTTGTCCACGTGCCTCAAACACAAAGTCTATCCTTCAAGTATGATGAAAAATGCATGAATGTAGGAGACAGTGTTTAGGTTTAGGTTTAGGTCTATGTGCTTAAAGTAGTTAAATAATGCTTAGATTCCCTAAAACAAATATACATAAAGTATTGTTTGCTATAAGATACCATAGATTGACATGTAGGTAATGCATGACTATATCCATTAAGAATCCACATGTCTAGTCCTGAACTAACGTGAATGATATGAATGTGAAGTTTCCCCATTGCTTGCAGGCTGCCAGACAAAGGCAAGGTTCACTTTTTTAGCTTCTACTTTTGCACAGATAACTCACAGTTCCTCATCAGGCATTACTTTACTACTTTGACAGGAACCCATCATTTAAATAGATTGTTTAGGGATTTAATGAATTGCGCCCACTCAGACTTTTCCAATATGTGGAGTGTAATGAAGAGGAAGAATAGAAAAAGGCCCCTTTGCTACAATTCCCTAAAGGCTTTGCAGCAAAGAGGCTCATGACCTGATTCAGCCAGTGTCAGTGTCACATGATCTCAGACCATGCGCCTGTTGTTAAAGGCCCCAGAGTCTGCAACATCACTAAGAAAGCAGCAGAAAACTGCATCCTGAGCAGAACAGTAGAAACTCTCAGCCTGATAACATTATAACCTCATTCAAGAACAAGACAACAGTGAAAAAAGAACCACTCCAACTGCTTACCTCCAGCAGGTGGACCAACGAAGCCCCCGATGCTCCTGAACAGCATAAAGAGCCCCAATCCGCTGTCGAATCCTTCCAGGGTCACAATGTCCACAATGGAAGTGACATGAATGGCCACCACACAGCCGAACAAGAAGCCGTAGAGAGAAGCAAAAACTAGGATGGCCCAGTAGTTGTGGCTGATGGGTAGCAGGAGCAACACGACCCCAAGCAGAGTGGCGACAATGGTGAGCAGCTGCAGGTTCCTCAGAAACCTCATGTTGGCAAGCCACCCACAGAATATCCTTCCTACCAGGTCAGCTACTGCCAGCACAGACAGGATAAAGGCCGGCCAGTACTTATCTATCCCCAAACTGTTGGCGAAAGGCACCAGAAAGAGAGTGGGGATGAAAAACCCTGCTGCTGCAAAGATGGCAAACAGAATATAGATAAGAAATTCAGGTTTTTTCAGAAGGGAACACTGGAAGATCGTCTTGCTCCTTGATGCGAGCACAGCAGCATCATCTTCCGAGCCGTCGTTGCTCTCTTGTGATGGACCGTGGGGTGTCTCCAGGGGTCTCATGAGTGCACCACACATGCAAAGATTAAACTGAAGGCCTGCAATGATGAGCAGAGCACCCCGCCAGCCGTACATCTCAATGAGCCACTTTAAAAGGGGACTGAACATGACAGCAAAGACACACTCCCCTGAGCTAGCAATGGCATACGCAATGGGACGCCACCGTGCAAAGTAGTGGCTCACCATACTCATGGCAGGAATCCACGAGAAGGAAATGCCTGTTCCTGGAAAAAGAAGATGAAATCAGTCAAAAATGTATTTAAGGGTCGAAGGTTTTTGTGTCAGGATGCTTTATAATTTGAATAAAAACAGAATCCCGTGATTTGCACATCTCATACTCTGATATTTCATTCAGAATACAGCACAGGGAACTTCTCAGATGCTGAAACAGAGACACTTTACTATTTCATGAAACATGAACTCATCTTGAATTTAATGGAAGCATCACATCTGAAAATGTCTGATGGAGGTAACAAAAGGCCAGAAAAGTAAGTAAAATGTATTTGTATGGCACTTTTCACAGATAAAATCACAAAAAGTGCTTTACAATAAAATCCATAAAAACATAAAAGCAGAGCATGAAATGAAAACAAATTAAAATAAATAAAATTTCTGGCTGCAGTCCAGACTTTTCATCAAATAAAAACATTTGGTGCATCATAATGTACGAAATAAAAGAAAAAAGCGACTCAGGACTGTTGAGTAAGTAGAGCTCTGTCAGACAAAAACCTGTCCAGCAACTGCTTTCCTCTGCTGGACATTACCACACTGCACTTAAAGAACAGGGGATGCTATGCAGTGTTATACATGACCCTCCCCCCGTCTTTCTGATATGTGCTCCTGCCATTAAATTTTAAATGTACACATATTTTCCATTACATGGCGCCTCTTTTTCTACATTTGATGTTTTCTGTGTTCCAACTATTTGCTTTATAAGATTTTTCCCACTTCTTAGTGTCTGAAATTAATAAATACTTTCAAACAGACCTTTTTTTTCTGTTGTCATGTTAAATGGGAATATTTGGCTATGCTGGTTCAACTGCAGAGCATCTGTGGTGGGATCAGGTTTTTCTAAGCTTTGTCTTAGGGGATTGACCTACATTTTATAGTATATCTGCAATCTCCATTATTTAGAAGTGAGCTGTGACTCAAAAGTGATATTCATTTGAGCAATAAACATAACTACAAATCAGGTTATTAAAATAATGGTAAATATGATTAGGCAGGGCAGCTCTACACAAAGAGGACTGGTTTGTTTACAATCCCATCTAACTCTTGTTTTCTTGTTCACTTAGACAAATACAGGAACAGTTTCTGCTCCACAGAGTCAAAACAAACTTATTTAAATCACCTTTAACAGCACAAATATACATTTGTATCTACAAATCTCTCAAAAAGCGGTGAACTTCTTACATTTAACCTTGTTGCAAACTAAGGAAAGGGCTGTAAGAGTGGAAACGGGTTCTAGGTTTTTGTGTGTATCCCCAGTGTCCTACCTTCCAGGACACCCATTGTGAGGTAGAGCCAAGGCAGACTGAGGTCCAGAGATGCCAACGCCATCCCTGTTGTACACAGAAGGCCTCCTATCACGATGACCACCCTCTGAGAAAATCGTAAGGTCAGAGCACTGGCTGCTGGAGCTGTGGAGAGGGAAAAAGAAAAAAAAGAAGTGCTGCAAAAATATCTTCAGTTTAAAATAGATTTCTTTAATGTTTACTTTAAAATCTTTACCTCCAATGTGAAACATGGCAATTGTTGTGGATGTCACCCAGGAGGTAGTGCTGGCCTGGACTCCAAAATGACTTTGGATGTCCAGGAAGAAGTGGCCATAGTTTTTGAGGACAGCAGCTGTAAGGCCCATGACGACAAAGGCTGATGCGACCACCACCCAGCCATAACCTCCGTCAGGAGGTCCGGCTCTCCTGGACTTCATCTTCAACTAACTCAGCAGGCTGCTCTCCTGTCTGTACTGAGAAGCTATTATGCAATAGCCTAACCCCCAATGTGGGTAGGACTTGTGAAAATGAAATATGCTACACATATGCATAGCAGCTGGAACAGCCAATGGGGGGGGGGGGGGCAACTGTCGTTTTTAGGAAATACTAGTCAACATGTTTGTTACTGGTGAAAGAAAATTTACACTGGATTTCCTTTGGTTAAAGGAGCCGTTTCCAGTTAGGCTACGCAGTGATTCAGTAATACAGCATATAACCCAGACAATGAAATGAAAACAATGAAATGAAAAAAAAAACAACAAAGAAAGAAGTCCCGGATAAAACAACAGTGAACATTTAAGTTGAAACATTATTGACATTTAACGTTAAACACTTTCACGCGCAGTTTCCGAAAAAAAGGGGGAATGGGAAATATTTCAATCTCACACCTTTTCCTGTTGCAGTCAGTCCAGCTCCTGATGCCCTCCTTCAATAGTTAGATATTCCGCAAGCTCCTTTCGTCCTTTCGTCATTAACTACCTCCCTGTTCAATGAGCATCACTGAAAATGACAGCGCACTGCTGTCATCGGACGTTCAAGGTCGGAACGCCACTTTGAGGCGTCCATCAAGTACAACATATGCCTTAAATTTAGCATGTTCACTACGTTATTTTAACAAATGCAACAGGACCCAATCATTATATTATTAGTTAAAACAGCCGCGAGCAATTTGTATCGGTATCTCTTTGCTGAGCGTCCCGGGCTGTGAGCCCACGCTCATTCATGCGAGCGCAACTTCCGGATTTTGAAAATCACTGTCAACGTTTAGCTGCTTTTCTGTAAATCAAATTTAAAAGTGTAATGAAAGGAAATTATGGAAAGGTTTTTGGGGAAATAAACCTTTCCCCTACAGCCTTTATACGAATCACAGAGGCTTTCTTTTTTATTTTAGAATGCCCCAAAATAAATTACACTGTGTAGTTGCAGTAAAATTCAATTCTAACCTTAAACAAAACACTATAAATGAAAATGTATATGACATTTACCATTTTAAGTTGCACTGAAAATGTCAGGAAGTAATTAAAAAACATTCTGGTCTTTATTGGGCTTTAAAACTAAGCAAATATAACCTGAAATTAAACATACATGACACTCCACTATTATTATCTATAATCAATCTATAACCAATATCCCCCCTATAGGTCACACCAGCGGATGATCATTTAATTGATTGGGTATTTGATTGACAACACAAGGCTGCTTCTTACTACTCCTCTTTAATAAAGGTCTCCTACGTTTTCCTACTCATCATCTGCATTTTGGCTTGGTTTTGGTAAATGTGTGAAAAAATGTCTTGTTTTGCTGCTGAACTGAACTTGCACTTACCTTAAGACCTTGCGACAAGCAGATTTTTAAAAATGTCCTCATATATAAAATCTCGGAATTTAAAGAGGGTGAACACATTTTTTTCCACATGACTACAGCTCAAAGCTACAAACAACGAATGCGTGGAGATGTCAAATGTTTCACAAGCACTTTCACAAATTGCCTTGACAGGTTATTGTGCTCCTGATAAAAAGAATTTAAGACCCAGTTTACAACATGGGCGTCGCACCCTGGGGATGAGGGTGTTTTAAACACCCACACTTTTACCAGTGAGACGCAGAGGCGCCGCTTGTCAACAGGTGAGCAAATGCTTGGGCCCCCAGCCGTAAGGAGGCCACCGAGGGCTGACCAACTTTGAATCACTACAGAGCAAAGACAATGTGGAGAGTTTGCAATGACGGGGGTCGGCCGGCTTGGAACTCCCTAAAGGGGCCCCCACCTCATGTTCTTGCTGTAAGTAGCGTGCATTTTGCTTAAACAAACAGGTGAGAGCGAGTTTATCAAAATGAAGAGAAGTTATCTTTCTGGCAGGAGGAAAAGAAAGAAGAAAAAGCAGGAAGACCAAAAAAGACACAAAGCTAGTGGTAATTCATGCGGATAATATAGAAGCTAATTTAGCTCAGAGCAGCTTGATCGGTCATGCTCCTGTTGAGTAGCCTACCTGGGTGCGTGTTCCTGGGTATCACAAAGCTGAAAATAATAACAGATGGAATAGTGTTAAAGCCGTATACAGAAAAGTTAAACTGTCAAGCAAATGCTAAGTTACAGAACTTATTGACAAGAAATTTGGGTTAATAGATGTAATGTTTTTTTGTTTTTTTTTTGGCAAGTATTTATGTTTTATTTTATTTTCCTTATATGTCGATAAGCTTTTGAAAACTGCATATTTATATGCTGTATTATGCTTGAAATTGATTCCTAAAGAGTCTTACAGGCTTCAGCACATTGTTTAATCTTCTGTATTGCCCCTGTTAATGGAATTACTTATAACCAATTAGGTGTAAATAAATAGAAGAATAATGAAAGCTGCCAAAGAACATTAAAAAGTTTCATTTGAGGAATGCAATATATGACTATAACAACACAATGCTAACAAAACCTTTTTGTATACGATCAACATGTTATTGTTAAAAGTATAAAATATAATATACTGTAAGAGTGATGAATCCTGGTTGGAGGGGCCCCCTGTAAAATTTTGCTTAGGGCCCCAAGAGACTAGAATTGCCTCTGGGTGAGAAAGTTTAACACCCACACTTTTTACATTTTTTATTTTTTTAAAGGTTTTTATTCTTTTTTCAAAACTTTCCACGCAGTTTTGTACACGTTGCTGCTTTAGTCGCTTTGTGGTCCTCTCTGAGCAGCGCAGCCTCATCCTCTCCCCCTCCTTCTCCTGTTGTTCTGTGAATCATGACGCCCTTACCTGCTGTCAGTGGCTGATTGGCTTCTCTGTTGCAGGTAGCATCTCCCCTGTTGCGTTTGTTTTTCGTTCAGCCGAAAAGAAGGAAACTAGCGGTTCACGGTTCACTCCGGCACATATTTACCCCTAAGTATTGGACATTCTAGCCAAATTCAGTCCCATGTCACAATCAAGCCAAAAAATGTCAACAGCAGCTGATTTCAATTAGATATTGTTTGCATTTATTTCATATTACTGTTCAGTATTAATGAGGTTTGCTAGGGACACAGCTGTAAAATACACTTGCTATGCACTTCTATAGGTTCAGATATCTCGTGAGGAGGTTGAAACAACAAAAGCAAGCAAGGGAATGTCTTCTCAAAATCATTGGGGCTGTGCAGATGTTGGATACACAGGGCTGATTATTTAGGGGCCATAAATGTGGTAAGAGGAATTATGAGCAGGTTCTTAGAGACAAATCAGAGCAGGATAGTAGTTGACAGGAAGTAATAAGGATTCACTTCAGCTATGCAGGGGCGGGTCTAGAAAAGTTATGGTGGGGGGGCAGGGGGGCACTGATGAGGAAAAGGGTGGTACAAATGAGAACTTTTTTTTAAAGTCTAGATTTGATGAAATATTGAACTCATTATTTCAAGTAAAGTGATCATCTGATGTGGAAAAATATTAAGAAAAAACTTACATAACAAACAGCCAATGACATATTTTCTATCAACAGTTGTTTACTTTAGGTCAGGGGTGTCCAACTCAAATACACGGTAGGCCAAAACCTAAAACTTGGACGAAGTCACGGGCCAATATTGATATTTGCTTAAAAAATCTTCGTCCAGATAAAACAATGAACCTCTTCATGTGGCCTCAAACAAGTTTTGCTTAAACACTGAATATGAAACAAAATAAGCTTGATACTATACAATGTATAATTTGTAATAATAAAACACATCAGTGGCATTCATTTCATGAATAAAGTTTAAATAAAAATTGTATGCCTCTCTTTTTTTGCAGCCTTCTCATTTAAATTTCAACAGTAATCTTATTCCACAGGCTAATAATAAATAAAAAAAATGAAATAATAGACCAATTAATAATATCCTTCAATGATTGTGCAATCATTCAAGCCCATGACTTGGAGTAGCAAGAAACCATTAATTATTGCTCAGTTTGCTCCACACTGATCTGCTCTGATGAGTCCAAGCCAAATATCTGCATCTCTTCTAGGATGTCCATCAATGTCTGGGCTCAGGCTCTGAGCTGAGGAGGTCCTCAGGTGTCCATCAGGCAGATATCTTCTGTGAGATGTTATGATTACTGTCCTGTCCTGATTGACGCACCAAAACACCAGCAGATTGTTCTGGAATTTGGAGTATTAACAGTACATGTGCTGTATAATACAGGTACATCACAGGTGCACAAATGCTTATACTTAAATGATAAAAAGAAAAATCTTTTCAGCCAGATCATCAATTTTATCAGTTTCTTCATCAATATTGGCTGTTTAACTTCAGTCATCACATCTGGTGGTTTTATAACAAATATCAACATGTAGATGGTTGGCGAGATGATGCTGTATTAATTCTGCATTATGATCTAGAACCTGGTACAGATGAGGCAGAACATATGGAAGTACATTTCATGCTGCGTTTACTGACCCTCGGACATCTGACGCAAGTGAAGGTCATGAAAACTGAATTGGAATTGTTGGAATTTGATTGTCTTGTGTTTTTTTTTTCTATTATTATTTCAACAGTATTTTAATTTGTTCAATTAGGAAGGAAGTCAAAAGCAATGATGCACCGCAAGAATTAGCTTCACAGATATGTTCTTTAATGTTCACACCCTCACATTTAAAATCAACAATGACAGATTTTTAAAGTAATCTTTTTATGAACTTAATTTACAACAATACCTTGCTGGCATTTCAAATATAGTATTTACCATATTTAAATTTTTATAAAATTATAAAATTTTTCTGAACATATGTACACAGAAATACTGAATATAGTCCATTTCTCCTCACGTGACCGCACATGGGGAATGGCAATAGCTAGCCCAGCTAGCTATTTGTATGGACACACATATTCACACACACATGCTCTCTCTCACGCACAGACACACAGACACACAGACACACACACAACTTGTTTACCACAAGCTTTTCTAGCTTCAGGTCTGGCAACAATCTTATCACAGTCACTACAAACTCTTCAAGTCTTCTTTTAAAACTTTGACCAAAAAATTTGCTCTAATAAACAACAAAACCTTCAACAGTTTGACCATCCAAACATTTCCGATCTGCTCTAGGCCACTAGGTTACAATAGAAAAGTGCCTTGCTGAAAGGCACCTCGGCAGTAGTTTTTGAGCAGATCCTCATTCCGAAACCCGCCACTCTTCCAGTCACGCTGCTTTTCCACACGCCGGCACCCAGTGGGGGCGGGACCTCGCTTTATCTTTTTCCACACTCAGGGCAACATTTTGAGTGTCTTTGCTGTGGAGGCGCAGGGCACTTCAGGCGATTTTAAAACTCCTTACTGTCCCTGAATAGGTCAATTCGCAGGGCCAACTCCTTGAAAGGAGGACGCAATGTGGGGTCTTTATCCCAGCACTCCTCCATGAGTTCTTGTATCTGAGGGAAAAAAAAAAAGTGTTTTAAGTAAGGAGGCTAAAAGAAATGACTCATTTGATGTTGCTACACAGGGCTGGATTCTGTATAATCTGGAAACATTTACAGGAACATCTTAGCTAGTGTAGAGTGACGGAACACAGACCCTCCTTTGAAGCGGTTATTGGTTGATGAATTCTTAAACAGAGCCAACATTTTTATTATTCTTTGGGGTTACAAAAGCTGTTAAAATCTGAAGTTTGAAAACTGCACAAGTAAGCCAGATGAGCCACAGCTGCTGTACAAAAACATCAGCTGTTAATCTACCGGTTATTTTCCAAAAATGATTCATTTAACATTTTGTTGCTAAAGTGTTAAAACTTGTGAAAGTAGTCGGTAACCAACCAGAAAAACATTTGATCAATTTATAGTGAAGGATCAGTGATGCCTCCGAGAAGAGAATAATTTTGGTCCAACAACGTTTCTCTAAGAGTTTAAGGTGATTTATTTTTTTTAAAAAGTTTTTAATACTGCCACAGAAATACACCAAAAATGGAGAACAACACTTGGAGCGTGCACAAAACTCATGTGAAGCAAATATAAGATGAAGATGGTGGTAGCTAAAAAGAAAACATTTATGTAGCACATATGAAAACACCGTATTCGGATAGTTGTAGCTGGTTTGTGCGCTTGGGTTAAGGAAGGGGTGGCACTACGGTGTCATTGGTTCAGGAAAGATGCAAATAGGTTGTAACATGAAAACATAACAGTGGTGGTTTCAGATTTATTCAATTTAGTAACCTTGGATAGGGAAATGAGAATTTTCAGGCCTCCAAAACACCTGATCCCAGTGGGTGAGATGTCCAGGTGAAAAAAAATCTGTTTATTTGTATAGTGCCAATTCACTACAAAATCTCCTCAGCTCAAGGAACTTGAGACTTGATCAATTTAACCCAATTCTTTGTAATCTAACTGAAACAAATCCACATTAGTCCAATTTATAAGGCAAGGCAAATTCATTTGTATAGCATATTTCATGTACAAGACACATGTAGAACTTTTTAATGATATCCCTATGAATACAGCCGAAAAGAAGCCTTAAGGAAAAGGCAGGTTTATTTGTTTTGCACATTTCAAAGTGCTTTGCATGACGCATTAAAAACATTACAGCAGGATGCAGAGGAAGCATTAAAAAGTGCATAAAAACAAACTGACAAGAAAAAAAAAAAAGCTCAAAAAGAATAATATAAAATACAAGAAATAAAAGTTCCAGTGTGAGGGATAAGCGGTTGTTTTGATAAAAGGCAGCAGTAAATAGCATAGTTTTTTAATCTTGATTTAAAACTGCTGAGTTTCAGCAGACCTGCAGTTTTCTAGGAGTTTCTGAAAGCTGCCTCTCCAGGTTTAGTTCTGACTCTGGGAACTGAAAGCACACTTGATCCTGATGACCTGAGGGATCTGGTTGGTTCATAACGAACCAGAAGTTCTTGAATGTGTTTTGGCCCAAAAACATTCAGTGCTTTGTAAACTAACAGCAGGATTTTGAAGTTGATTCTTTGACAAACAGGAAGCCAGTGTAAAGATCTG
>JAOXYM010000012.1:6537501-6549320 GCA_028567055.1 Leptatherina wallacei | reverse complement strand
ACAAGTGGGGATTTTATATATATATATATATATATATATATATATATATATATATATACACATACATATATATATTATAACTTACAAATTCTTATAAGTTTAAAAACCATAAAGGGTATTAAGAGTATTAAGTTTAGGTGCTTACCTGAGAGAAGAGGTAGGGCATTACAAAGTCATCAAGAACAGGACTTTCTGACCCCTTTTTGACCCCATATCGATAAGCCCTGGATGCTCCACTACTGTACCAGCCAGGGAAGTAGTAACTGCAATGATGGGTAATAAAGAAATTGAAGTCACAAGGATATCAAAATTCTAATCTTTAAAAAACATTTTAGGGGACATGCAGAAGTAAAATAATGTATGCTACCGTATTCTAAAAAACACATCTTCAGAAGCCGAATCATCAAGCTGGAAGATGTGGTTGGGTGAAAACCACAAGCGATCTCGCTCCCGGAAGAGACCAAAAAGGCTACAGTACAAAGGTGATATACCTGCAGTGTTAGAAGAATGAAAAAAATGCACATTATTTTTTGGAAGCTTGTACCAGATTATACATACATATTATAATGGACTATGCGGCAGAACTTGCATAAGAAAACTATTTGTTGTACCCACACAGGTGAAAATAAGGTCAATAAATATTGTCTAAAATGTCAGTTGTGCTTTGGTTTATCATCAAACATATAACATGCTGGTAAGTCTAGTCCCACCCCCTTGCATGGCCCGGCTGTGGATTACTTGTCATATCAACACTGCCTTAAAAGATCCACCTTTACACATACGCATGCATTTACGGACAAAAAGCACAAAACAATGGTATCTAAAGAAAAGAAAAAAAAGAAAGCAATCCCTTAACTTTGAATTGAGAAGTCTAAATAAACTATACAAATAGGGGTGTTTTATGCAAGTTTGCACAGTTTGAGTACTCACTGCATGCCTTGGCCGCATCTATACACAGCTCTTCAGCCACATAATCCCCGGGTGGGTAGCTGAGAAAGCTGCAGTCCGCTACTCCCTGGTTGCTGTGATAGAAATGAAGCCTCAGAACTGTAGTGGCTGGTCTTGTTTCTGGAGATTCCCGATGGGCGGTACCATTTTGATGCACCGCAGGGCATGAGATAGTCACAGTATCCATGGTTTGCAGGGAAGCCATCAGCAACATGCACCCTTAAGTCAGTTGAAAACAAAAATGTCAGTAGGAATGATAGCAGCTGCTTCATCTTCAAATAAATTTAAAATCATGATCAGGGTACGTGGTATGAATTGTTGCATAGAGTAACAAAGTGTTGCATAAAGATGCAGAACAGAAGAACCATTGTCAGGAAAAAGGTTACAAAATCTGTAAATCTAATTCTATGAGTGACAGCTATGAAACATACTCAGACTTGTTTTTGTGAATGGAATATGGAGATTTTTATCCCATCATTTCCATTTTGTTACATTTCAAACATACTGTTTTGTTGTCTTTCAACTGATTTTTATACTTTAAAATAAAAGGTCTGCACATAGCATTGCTCGTTAGACTTAATCTATTATTCTTTCCTTTGTTGGTGGAAGCAAAACAGAATAACATCCACTCTTTGGGACAGTAGTCTTAAATAAACAGAGATAAGGTTTCCATCAAGGCTTTTAAGGACATTTTAAAATACAATAATAGGCTGATAGAAGCAGCACCTTGACCACAATGTTCAGACAACACTAAATTGCATTGTTTGCTCAGTCCAGACCAGTTAATGTAAAATAACCAACGCACACTAAATTTGCAATACAGTTAAATGAAACCATGCTGGTGTTATATCAGAATGAGAGCTGAAATATCAATAATTTCAGGGTGTATTTCTTTCCACAACCATAACCCATTATGTAGATTACACCGTTACTGGGTCCTGTTTCCACCTTTAAATGTAACAGAGAAAATAAATAAGCACCTATACTTAAAGTTATTTTCACCCATGAACATTGGAGTTTGGTCTGGACTTTTTATATCATTCTGCAGAGTTGCACTATGGCTGGTAAAATTATGAGGGATGCAGTAGGCAGGTGAATCCATCTACACAGAGGACAGACATCACACAGCATGATGCAAAAAAAGATGCTGTAGAAATGGCTTTGTTTTGTATGTACAATATGCAAAGAATGGTGGATGAGGCTCCCTAATGGCTGCTGATCTAATGTTTTTAATCAATACAATGCATATCAAAATGCACGCGCTGCAGAACAGCATACAAAGCATGAACTCTTAGCAAATGCACTATACTGCCACACTTCCTCATCTTCTGGATATTTCATTTGGAGATATAGTATATTACTCCTCAAAAAGTTTTGATAGAATGCTTTACTTGTATTTTTTTATGCCACCCCTCTGGAACATCTCTGATAAAGTCCAGGACTGCAGCACATGTGTAAATTCACCTAAAACTGCTTCTGCACCTCAACTATTCCTGTTTGGCAGGCACCTGAGAACCCTTCAGACCAGGACTAACAAGTACTGGAACAGCTTTTTCACCACTGCAATCATTTTACTGAACAGATGAACAGCTAACTGATTGCACATCATCACTATCATGTCTTTTATGCTGCTCTTTTATTGTATGTAGTGTGTGTTTGTATATAGGCAAATTGCTCTGTATATAGTAGGTACAACTATATAACATACAAGACTGTTTTTATCTGATTACTTTTTTGCTTATTCTGATATTTTTACTTCTTTTATTACTTTATTACTTTTTACCAGAGAGAAAACAACTGCTGGCAAAATCCCTTGCATTTGTTTGAATACTTGGTGAATAAAGCGGATTCTGATAATCAGCAGTCAGTTATCACAAAAATTACCTTAATTATTCTTTAGTGAAAAGAAAGAACATAATAAAAAAAATCCTTTTAATGCTAACTCTTATTCTCTTCCTTTTTTTGTTTTATAATCACAGAATTACAGTCCAGTCACACTTTGTAAAACTGATCAATCAGGACAAGGAAATAAAAAATTCCCCAAATATATACGACGGCATTAGTTTACCACTGTTGAGGACAACAACAGCTGCATAGAAAAAAAAGAAGCAGGATACCAAGTAGGGCTGAATGATTCCTTTTTAAATCAAAATTGCAATTAAAGACGTTACTATTAGCAAATCACAACGTGTGCAATTAATTTACATGTAACACGGCGCATGATCCAGGTTTCAAACTTGTAGCATCCACACTTCAACAAATCCACTCACCTCAGGCGTAATTCCTGTTGTCTCTTTATGCAACAGAAGGATGACCAAACATCCTTTTCTACCCGGACATGTCCTCTTTTTGAGAGTTAAAAAATTGGTCCAGCGGGATTTCAGAATTGTCCGTGATCTTGCCCTCTCTCAGCCTCAGATATGGTTACATCAGGTTTGTGTTGCATTTCATTCCCCACACTTGCTTTTCATTATCCATTCTCACACAGCTGATGAGATGGAGGGGGAGAGGAGGCAGCTGCAATGCAGAGAGGACAGAGTAACTGGGTGTTTGTGCAAAACTGTGGAGAAAGTGTAGCTTACTCTATCTCCTCATCCAACTTTTAGAGAACATTAGAAAGTTCAACACCTTAATAAGACGAGGCAAATACGAGGTAGGCTACGCTTTTAAATTAAACATTGTGTGACAGCTTCACTCAGCTGTGAAGTCACATCCCATTTTCAGACTCATCGTCAATTAATTTTCTATAATTGACTGAAACGCTGTGACAAAAAACACAGAGGACATAAAACAGTCCAACATCTGAAATGTCCTGATGAAGCGAATAAAAACTGTTTTCGTGAGTAGAGTCATTCTAGATATTCTTAAAGTTGAGATCACTGGTAACGTGTTGACGTTAATAAAATCTACAAATTTATGCTGATTGGAGCGTGTACACGCACATCTGTGTGTGCGCGCATCGGGGTGGAACTTCACTGTGTGGAGAACAGAAATCATGTAGAGAATTGAGGTGCTGTGATGTAAATCAAATAAATAGCATCAGATTTTTTATTTTTACTACAAAGACAAAGTATAAACCTGATCAAGAGGAAATGTAATCTTTAGGCTTCAGTGTTTTGGCCACAAGTTGCATCTTGCAGTTGGTAAGTGAAGCTGTTCATATCTCAACTTTGCATCCTTGTATTAGAATATACAGCAGTTCATATTGACATCATGTCATGTGAGAATCCTCCATCTCATTTAGAAAATATATTCCTGCATTAACATTGAACAGAGCCTGGAATTTAAAAGATTAAATTGCTAAATGAAATCATAATTGGATTTTTACCCCATATCATTTAGGCCTAGTACAAAGCAATGAATATACTGCATATCAAATTGAATGTTAATAGTCTTGATTATCAGTTGGCTGGATTTGCTGTAATAGCAAGAAACTTTTTAATAAAAACAATAGTGTAAATAGTCAATGCTGTTCTTCAAAAGGCTGATCATGGGGTGCTAGGCAACATACATATGTGACTTTATATCCAATATTTTCCCTGTGGCTCCTTGCTTCCAATGCTTCAGTTTTTCTTCAGACTAAAGGAAACTTGACTGCATTTTAAAACTTTACATTTCTTATTTGGAGGTGGGACGGAGTTAAGTTGCAAAAAAATAAATATTCAATTTCAGACGACTTTATACCTGTACTTCACAACTATTCATCAGCAACTTCTTATCTTTTTTCATAGCTACTGTTTATTCTCATGATGAGGGTTCTGAATAGCAGGTAAAAAAATGTTTTTTAATTAAAAGCACATACTTTAGATACAGTCTTTTTAAAATGCCTATGATTTTGACAATTTACAATTGTGTAGTCAAATGTTAGATATCACATTTAGATACAACCAATTGTTTTAAAATAACAGTTCCAATCGTAACATACTGCTCACACACGCTTCATCCATTAGTAATTTGATTAAGTCAGTTCAGATTAAATATATATAATAGAGTCAGAGGGATTGAATAGTACTTAAGTCTTTAAAATAAAGCAACTTATTCTTATGCACCTTTAATAAAGATACGTTATTCATGCTAGATTACAACTAGTAATGGAGTATTTCCACCCTAATGTACCGATAGATCAATGTAAAGGACCCGAATACTTTTTCAAAGATTACTGTATTTTCTGCACAATATCTGTTGGTGTGACAGGTTTCTAGCTCACTCGGAGGTTTGCTGTATCAAGTATCCTACCCCTAGTTCGACTGTAACATTGTAAATATCATGCCACATTTTTTAAACTCTTCAACAGAACCATCTCATCAAGGCCTTGATCTTATGAGCTATGGTTAGCTATAGCTTAAATAAATAACTTAACGCTAGCAACCACACACACACCCACTAATGAACGTTTAACGTTGGATGATGTATATTGATTGCATAAGTAAATGCATTAGAGAAACCAATCCAAGGTTAGAGGTCTTACGTTGTATATTCTAAGATTTTAGAGAAGTAAGACTGCCAACGAAATATTAGTGAGAATAAATACTTACTCTGGTAGATAATCCAGACGTGCAGCTAATAGCTAACTTCCAAGGCCAGAGCAGCCAGGACCGAAGTTTTACAGCTGCGGCCAATAGGTTCTGCCTGTGGTTTTAATGACAGATTCTCAAATTGTTGAGCACATAAACTGTAATTTATTTACAGTTTAAATCCTTCTGGAAATATTAGTATTTCCATGTCTTAGTCAGCTGGCTAGCTGACTAAACTGCTACATAAGCTACCTCTGGTCAGCATAGCATTAGCCATCTCTCTCCGGAGGAACTTCAGCCGTTTATCTTGTCAATCGTCTAACTTATGCTAATGCTTGCTAAAACCAGCGTCTACAAATAACTAGCATGATAACACGGAATTCATTTCATAAGAAGACATATTCTTAAAGTAGAACACTGGCCGTGCTTTCAATGAGAGCTACATAACTGACAAATTGTCAGCTGAACTGTCTTAACTGTGACAAAATACTAGCTACTTTGCCAGTGACTGCTACAGCGTAGCCGACGCTCAGACTGAGTCAACAAACCAGCCTCTCCCACCAAACTGATGCTGCGTTTAAAGACGGTCGGAAATGTCATGAATGTATTTGTTTCCATATAACACCCCAAACCTTCTCTCCCACATACTATTAATTGTCAGTCAGTTTTCAGTCAACGTTTGTGACACAAAGCTTAGTTATTGGGTCAGTAAATAGGTCAATGCAACAAAATAAATAAAAAATACCCCCCAAAATATTTATGTTTTTTGTCATGAAAGCCAACCCTTGAAATGTCTCTTTTTTTTGTTGTTTTTGTTGTTGTTGACTGTGACTGCTTTTACAGAGCAGTTTTTAACTGAATTCTAGACTATTGGAGGTTGCACCTTGAAAATTGTGATATTGAACACCTTCTGACAAAGTTGTAGATTCATGTAATTTGTTATGTAAATTGAAAACTGACCTTTGATCTCTTACATGAGGTTATATGTACAGTATGTAGATACTTCAAAATGACTTTCATGCCACTTCCTAATAAAACAAACAAGCAGACACCAATTTTAAAAAACAAAGAGAAAAAATGGGTTAAGATAGAGATTAAACATTTGCCTCTGCACATGATATAACTTTACAAGTTTTCATTATTATGGTTGACATCTTCATTTTTGGTCTGGCTAGATATGTTTATCACTTTTTCCTTTGTAGAATTGACCAAGTCAGTGGATATCAGACATTCCATGTTAAATAAACTTAGCACAAAAAGTAAGGAAAATTGTGTTTGGTGATTATTTCTCCCCCTTAATAATACCTATTGGTGTCTTATTGGAAAACCTGATTCATCACCTTTATAACGTGGTAAAACTTGTAAGATTGTACATTTGTGGAATGAGCAACACATCTAAATGTGTAGGTAGTACTAAAACAAAATATGCTGAAATCCAGTCTACAATATTCTCCTGTTTTATTCACTCTTGTTTCAAATTGCTTTGTGGATTGGATGATTGTGCTCTACAACATGTATTGGTCATTTGTACACTTTATTTATTTAAGTAACACAGCGTGTTTTGCTCCTAAAAAGTGTGAATAAATTTGCTGGAAATTTCTCCTGTTGGTATTCAGTCTTGTTTTGAAATCCATGTGTTGCCAGGTGTGTGTCAGTCACAAATGTATGACTGGTACCTGATTAATAGACAGGCATATCTAAATGGGATTCTGCAGCCTGTGGCGATTCTATACATCTTTGGGATCTTGGACCTAACTTTTAACTTTCCTATAGATCACAAAGCTCCCCTCCACAGAACAGGACTCCCTCCACTCTTTGGGAGTACCGAGGGTGGAATGGCCTGCCTTGAAGTCCAGAATTCAGCCTCATTCTGCCCTTGTGGAATTAGTTTGGGCATTTTTTATATGCTAGAGTGACCAATGGGATGCAATCCCACAGCAGTGTGTCCAAGCTGGGGAGCATGAGGGAGAGGTTTCAAGGGTATTGTGACTGTATGGTTCTTTCACTTATAGATAATATTAAGTAAATAAATAAATAAAAGTGTAAAAACGGCCAATACGTATTGTTTTGTTCATTATTATTATTATACAATATAATATAATATAATGTTATTATATAAGTGCAATCGTCCAATCCACCAAGCCACTCAAAACAAGAGTGAATAAAACAGAACCTTGCAGAGGATTTTGGTATGTTTTCAGTGTTACTTTCACATTTACATGTGTTGCTCATTCCACAGAAGCATGATTCTTACAAGTTATACCTTACTGTAAAGCACACTGATCAGGCTTTCCAACAATGTATTTCCAGCAACACCGGCGGATATTATTAAAGGGGAAAAATAATCAGACATTATTTAAGGGGCAAATGTTATCAAATAAAATGTGCAATTTTGATGTATTAATGTGGGTTGTTGGTTTAAGGTTTTTCTTTATTTGCTGATCACTTGAACTTGTAGAGACTTTGGCCTCATGGTGATGCTATGGCTAATTCCCAGTTTCAGTATACTGATTAATCTAAAATTTTGCATGCATATTCAGCTGAAAGTTTTCTAGAAACAAGAATAATCTTTAATTTCACTGTGGTTTTTAACTTGCAGCGGACAGACGTGTTTGTCATTTGATTATAAGGGGTGTAAACAGACTGACAAATGACTTTTGGAGGCTGTTCTTACAGTTTAGGTAGAGACATATTATCCTAAAGTTAGAAATCAGGGTCTGTGCGGAGATAAGTTAGCTTAAAAACAAGCTGGAATACAACAATGTGGCATCTGAACAAACCATTGTGAGATGTCAACTTCATATACTCTGTCATCTAAGATGTTAGCATGCTTATCTTTTATTATCAGAGAATTTGATTAATTCTTCAAAGTTATAACCTAAATATAATAAAAATGGCAATTACCTGATGATAATATATTTCATTTCATGTGTGAATCAAATATCATGAATATCTTTTACAAAAGTTGTTGATGGATGTCAGACAAGCTACGAAAAGTTAAACTCATCTTAAGTTGGTGCATGAGGAATAATCAGGCTGAAGGTCCACAAAAAAAACTAATCAAAACAAAAAACCAAGACAAGACATATCAATTGTCCTCATGGCTATCAAAAATGCATGCAAACAATCTAGAAGTCAGTGGCATCTGAAACTTGTTGAGAAGTTAGAGGGAAAATTCCATGATGGCACAGGTTTTAACAGGGGTCATAGCCTTGTTTACAGTGGTCAAAAGCCTGAAGGATGGAACCATAAGTAAGCAGCAACTTGAGGACCGCAGTTACAGGAGATGACTAATTGGACAGAAAAATAGACCCACACATCTTACTGCAAGGCGAGAAAACGTGTGCTTCAGCAAAACCCACTGGCAAGCACCTGACACAAGTACACACAGACACACACTTGGATGAACTGGAGACTCCTGGATCATTGAGGTGACACATACACACGATTATACAAGAAAAGGAGAATTTGCTCTGCTTCAATACTTTTCCCTGCAGTAGATGTGAAACAGGATCGCAGACGATTTGCCCGTGGCAGACAAAGGAGGTGGAGGGAGAAAAGTGAGGACGTGAGAGAGTGGGAGGTTGGGAAGGGAGGAAACGAAAGTAAGGGAGGGATAAAGAGGAAGAAAAAGAACAAGATGGGGAACTGAAAGATAAAGAAATAGAGAAAACAAGGGTGGGGTGATGGAAGAAAGGGAAGTCAAGAAGAGAGGATGAAGAAAAGGATTTCAAGAAGAGCAGAGGAGAAAGCTGTTATTCAAATATCATGTATCTTGATTTTCATTCAAGATGGGTCTTAACTTTTAAAATGTTGTTCTTGCGGCTCTGCTTCTGTTAATTTGGTCTTACCCTATTGATCTGTTGCAGGATATCTGAAATATAACCCTTGACTTAGTAGTTTAACTGCTTATTATTATTTGGAAAAACCCATTCGCTATTTAACAACTATAGAAAACTATTGAATCATTTCTGAGTTCAGTTTTTAAGAGGAGTTACAAGATAATTATATTTGATTAAAAAATAGAAAAGGGAGCTGACAACTCTAACCAAAAATTCTAATAATGTTGTTTTGGCCTTGCTGCGTGTGTTTCAGTTGAGCTAATGAGTTCAAATGATATATTCAGCAAGATTTTGACAAATCGGTCAGATTAAAACCCAGAGCAAAGCTGACCAAAACTTTAAGCCTTGCAAAGACCAAGCTTTATTATAAACATTGCGCAATGAAAACAATTACTGAAGCAATCATTAGAGATTAGAGACTTTCTTGCCAAGAGTATGAGGAGAATGATGCTACTCAACAGTTTTAGGTAATTATGAAGGTACAGAAAGCAGTTAGATTAGTTTAAATAAAAAGATTCACTACTCAGAAACAGTCAGCATGGCTTTTTGTAAAAGTTTCAAAATGTTCTACCTGGACCTCCTTTCATCCTTGCAAAAAACAGTAAAAAGACTCCAAGTTTTAGCTCCTTGACCCACTCCGCTTCCAGTCTTTGTGCAATGATTTCAAAGGGGTTCATTTTTCTATCTTTCAATTTAAACTAGTAAGTCATTTCTTCAACGTACACTGAGTTGGCAGCTATTAAAGACGCACTACATAACTTTCCAACCTTAAAGTGTCTCTTTCATTTTAAACACCTGTAGAAGCCTTTGTATTGTAACAAGTCTAACTTGAACAAAAACGGGTCATATTTCACAATAAAGAGCGCTGTTACAGCCCCCATGTGGCTTTCCACGTACTCCGCCTAAAATATCGCCCCCAGCAACGGACCAGAAGTAACGTATCATGAAGCGAACGTTGCTCACTCTGCTAATGAAAACATGGAATTGCATCAGCAAGAAACAACAGATCCTGAATACGAAACTGGACACAGGTTGAATATTGCAGGCCCATAGACATGTAGTTTTGAGCAGGCAGCTAGGAGTAATGAAAACAGACCTCACAGAGGTAATTTAAATGGCCAAATAAGCGAGCTGCTAGCCGGCATAAAGCTCTGGTACTTTTGCTGAGGCAGCCAGGTAGAAGTCGCCATTGTTGTTGCTGCTGCCGCCACTTCCTGTCTGTGTTGTTATCCCCCTCTGCTGTGTAATGTCAGCACTGCAGTGGGTATCAGCCTGATTTTCTCCTGTGTTTTAAACTCCAGTTTGTGTTCAATCAGGTCACTTTTGAATCGCCCTCACGGAAGTGCACACCACAAACAACGGAGTTGGCTGATACCCTACTGCTGGTGAAATCCTACCTTTTCACCTGCACAAATCTCACCCAAACCTAAAAAACTTTTTTTTTTTCCCGTTCTGGAAATCTGTGTACACGATGTCCAGACAAACTGGAGTTTGAACAACACCCACATACACAAGAGTTTACCATTTCTGAAAATGCGGAATCTCTGCAACCGAACCATTGTTTAAACAACAGCTGATGAACTCTTCCTCCTGCTACGTAATGAGTCATGTGACTTCAAAGCCGCACATTGTTTTGGAAGCACAGTTTTTTTCCTTAATTTGATACATTGAAACACTCACCAGTTATTCTGAAACCCAGGAAAATAACGAAAGTTAGTGTAAGAGCTCAGAGAAGGATTTTCTGCTCTTAAAAAGAACATTAAAGCTTCTCTTTAGAACTCTGCATTCTGGACTCGTTTAGTGGCACAGGGATATCAATTATCTGAATTTCTGGGGCTGTTGCTGCCCAGCAGTGTCCAGAGGCTGAGAAACTACATTTCACAACTTTCTCACCTGGGGACGCTGCATGACGTTGCAGCTGAGGGAGATTCTCATCATGGATGTGCAGCTGACAAAACTGCCAAATTATTTTCTTTGACTTTGTGGTATGTGCAATTTAGGGTTAAATGGGCTATTTAGCAGAACATGAGTGAATTTAACTGTGAAAATAAGCATTAAATATTAATTCAATTTAACATAAAAAAATGAATTATTTGAAACTGAAGTAGGATCTCTGAATTTACTTACAGGTTTTTTAAAATTCTTTGTTTTACAGACACTAATCAGTACTAAGGTTGGCAGTTCCTGAAAATGTTCAGATTATCCTTACAGGTGGTAGTTTTGATAATCACACTATAAAAGTTATCAAAATAACTCCCTACCATATTGAATTTAAAAGTGTCTTTGTTAATGATAATTTTTTATGATCACAAAGCATGTACAAATTTTGTTTACACATAATTTAAGGTTTTAAGGGGTTTAACTGTTTTTTAGGTAAAATTTATTGAAAATGTCTGTTATAAACATTTGAAGAAATCACATGATTGACATTAATTTTGGGGGCTGCACGGTGGTGTGGTGGTTAGCACCGCAGCCTCACAGCAAGAAGGTCGCTGGTTCGAGTCCCAGGCTGAGT
>JAOXYM010000012.1:6508545-6522946 GCA_028567055.1 Leptatherina wallacei | reverse complement strand
TATAGTCATGATTTTCATCAAACTTTGTGTGCTGAGGAGAAACAAACATCTGCCCTTCAGCAAGAGAGCATATTGGCTTGCAGAGTAGGCTACAGCGAAGAGGCTAAATGATAAACTTTACATTAAAAATAAGCCTCATCCATTTATATGCTTTCCAGAAAGTAAACCAATTAGATTCTAATTCTTAGAAGCAGAAATCAGTCATGAAATATATCTTTTCATGGACAGGACACTGAGCGTTTCTTAGCTCAGAAAGAAAACAGAGACCAAAGTCAGGAATAAGCTAGAAATCCAACAAAGAGTTGAGGAGAAAACTGCTTTAACATCTGAGGTGGAGTATCTGAAAGAAAACAGCTGAAATCTCTCAAATCTGAGACGAAAAAAGGGAAAGGTATTCTTTATCTGCAGAATCAGCGCCATGAAGAAGCCTCTAATAAAGTCAGGCCGCTTGAGGCAGCTCTCAGTGCTGAGAGTCAGGGCAATGGAGACCGAGACCTGCTTAGACCAACAAATGGAGGAAAGTTTACTAATAAAAGCTGCACTGCTCCAAATCAAGCAGCAATTTGAAGAACAAAGACACCAGTGGGAGCAGGAGCAGTCCTGTCTGCTGGCTGAGCAAATGAAAATAACATCCACTGTGAAAGCAGCTGTAATGGATGCCCAACAAGAAATGGAGAACTAGAGACAACATGGGAAAAATAAAAAGACCTGCATTCGGGTAACATTATTAACCATTAAGGAGGCACCTCAGCAGAAAGAAGTGGAAAGAAAATGTTCCGTAGAGGCCTTGATGGATGGACGGAGAGATATAGAACATCAGATGGATAACATTCAGGAGAGAAAAACCCCAAAATCTGTCATAAAAAGATTCCTCCAGATCTTTAAAACAAGAACAACACCTTAATCTGACCTCTAACCTCTCAAACACTTTTCCTTATATAACTTCACACTTTCGTCCAATTTCTTTTTTTTTTTTTTGCCATACCCATGACAACAACCTTCCACTCAAGCCACACAGGTGACTTATATTATGAATATTCATCAGGGATGCCGACACAGACCAGATTACATTTTTGTTCCTGGGTTCTTTTTTGTGTGGCTTGTTTCAAGTCAGTATCAAATCAAATCAGACTACTGGTGCCACAAGATTGGCCCATTGGTAAGTGGAAATTTCAGGGAATATCGCCCCCTAGCGAGCAGTTGTTGTAACTGCACAACGTTGTCCACTCTACCAAAATGCAGTGAGAAAGCAAACCAAACCAAAGAAAGGTGCAGAATTTTTCCTATTTCCCCACCCAGCTGAACTGAGTCCCGCAGACTATCCTGGTATGAATGCGCCCTTAAAGCTTTCAACTGAAAAAAGAACCACAGGTTCAGATCCAGTTCTTTCTTACTGAATCTGTTGCATGATTCTGACTTAGGTCTTAGGTCTGAAATGCTTTTACAAACATGCTTTGGATCTGTTTTTTTCTTTCTTTATAAATAAAAGTCATTTTAATGATTTACCCTCCAATACACACTTTATTCTTTGTAATGGAAGTTTGGACAATATTTGACTCATCCGATGAATTACATTTAACCTACATTTGATCATGTGTGGTATTAATTTCAAAACACAGTTTAGAAGCTCTGCACAGTCAGTGCAGAGTTGTGGAATAATCCGACATATTAAAAACCTCAATATCTGTTAATAAATACAAATAAAGTAGACATACAGCAGTTTTTTTCAAGAGCTAACATATTTAGCGACGCTGAGAAACTGATGTGACCATTATGATTTTTATACGTATGCCACAGCATGTGCAGCAGGGCATATTCAGCATTGAACAAATTTGTCTAAAGCATGGTGATAACCTCGAAAATTGTGCATAATAACATATAAACGTATAACATTCTCACATGAAATTGACTGAGTGCAGTGTAAAAATGTCCAACCTGGAATGCAAATAAAGAGTACTACAGTTGGAATCACAGAGTAATTTGCTAATGACAATAAAATTTGATTAAATACAAATTTTGAATATAAAAAAATCTTTTATCAATGCCAAAAGAGGAATTCTAAATGAAAATTGGATTGAATATCACAATCAGGCATTAATTTAACCCACTTCTGCTTGTGCATTCATGTCTGTAAAACGATGGAATCCAGTTCCGACAAACACATGGCTTGCAGTTGTACCTTTAAGAGAAAAATGTCAGAAAAATGTTTTCCATAAGCCTAATGGAAAGTATGTCTGAGAGGCGCACGTGCTTTTCTCTGGTGATGATTGCAGTATTGAAGGATGTTCAGGTGATGAGTGGTGCTGCTTTGCAATGTTAATAAACTATTTTAATGTCATCATCAGCTGTCAAACAAAACACAGCAAATAAGTATTTACATGTTACTTGCTAACAATTATGTTTATTTATCCCTATAAAGTCAGACAAATCAGATTTGATGCATACAATTTCTAGGACAATTTGCATCATTTTATGGTAAATACTTTGCTCCAAACCCTGCAGTATACAATATGTTTTCTGCCCTTTAATAGATACCAGGAAGCATTAGACTACACTACTGTAATTCTGACACACTTACGGTAATAAATGGCTGATATACAAAAAAAAAGAAAGAAAATTGTTAATTTTTTCCACATTTTGTTAAAGGGCCAAATGAAGACTTCAGATTTTAAAAATTAGACTTTTCTCCTCAGTTTTTCTTGGGTTGGACTTTAAAGGGTTAAGGGAACATAAATATTACAGCTCCAGAAAACTGCAGTGCTCACAAGACACAAAGTTTGACAAAACAGTGACACGTGCTTGTAGTCTGAAAGTACCAGAAATATGAGGCAATTTTTCTTGTTATACTTATTCTCAAACCCTCTCCATCCTCTTACTGCTCTACTTTCTCCCTCCCACACAATCTGTACTCTCTTTCTGTCAGTATTTAGATTCTTCTTCTTATCCCCATCTCCATCCGTTTCCATCATACTGGCAATATTTAGGGCCCGTTAACCAGCTATTTCAGCCCCATCTTCTCCATAATCACACTGTCAATACTTGTACACTGTTGTCACTCATGTTCATACAATGAAGTTGTCAGGCCCACTCTTCTTTCCCACACTTTTCTCTGGTCTCTCTTCCTCACCTCCACATCTTCACCATTTCCCTTCCTCCTCCCGTCCCAAACTCTCATCTTTATGTCTCCCGCTTCCATTTTCTCCTATTTCCTCTCTGCTTTCTCCCCCTTCTCATTCATTCAATCTTCAGAATCTTGCCATCTGCGCACACTGAAGGAATGAGACATCTTCAGTCTTTTCATGCGATCAGCTGAGAGGGACTGTGGTGAAAAATGTTTATCTTTTCATAGAGATGCTATGTGCAGGATCTGCTTATTAATCATCATTAGCTGTAAATCATCTATAATGATACATTCCCATGTGCCTCTCACATTCAAATATAAACCCCCAGGGCTTGATTGGCGATTTAATTTGCCTGCAACATTTATATGTGATTTGACTGTCAACAGTATCCTAAAACGGGTTGCAAAAATATTCACCCCTTGGCATTTTTCCGATCTATTTATTTATCTTTGTGCTATAACCTGTCATTTAGAAGTGCCTTTTGGAGGATTTCATCTGAAAAAAGGAATCTAGAAAAAATAAAAAAAATTGCTTAAGTGAAATGGGAAAAAAATGTCTTTTAAGGAAACACAGTGGACACTGATGTGTCAGCCCACTGAAATCTGTACGCACAATCCAATCCACTTTATTTATAAAGCACATTTTAAAAACAGAGCATGTTTCCAAATGGCTTCACATAAAAAAATCTGCTATATCAAAGAATGAAATAGAAACAAAGCTCTTATTAAAATAATAAAGCAAAAACAAAACAAAAATAAATTAAAAGACACAGACGACCAAATAACTCATGCAGTGTTAAAAGTTTGTCTTTATACGAGACTTAAAGCACTCCACTGTGGGGGCAGTTCGGACATGGATGGACACAGCATTCAAGACTCTTGGGCTAAATTCAGAGAAAGCCCTTTCCCCTTTAGTTTTAGGTCTTGTCTTAGGCACCACAAGCTGGGACTTTCCCTCGGACCTCAGTGCGCCCGCTGGAGTATAAATTTGGAAGCAGTCGGGACTGTATTGGGGGACCAGTCCATTTAAAGCTTTAAAAAATAAACAAGATCTTAAAATCTATTTTAAAACATACAGGCAGCCAGTGCAAAGAAGTTAAAATAGGTAAATAAGTTAAAAATGTTTGCATTTTCTGGTCCCTGTTAAAAGTCGTGCCGCAGAGTTATGGACAAACAGACTCCACAAAGCTCGGCTTTATGGAGGCATTGCTTCCAGAAATGTTAACCAAAAGCTGTGTGGGAGACTCCCCGAACATCTAGATAAGAAGAAGGTCCTCTGGCCAAATGAGACTAAAATAAAACTTTTTTGCCATTGAGGAAATTGGCAAGTCTGGCACAAACCAAGCACCTCTCACCACTGTGAAGCAAGGTGGCGCCAGCATCATGCTGTGAGGATGTTTTACATCAGCAGGGTTTTGGGATACTGGTTAGAATTGAGGGAATGATATGGTGCTAAGCACAAAGAAATATGAGGCAGTCCAACAATTTGGACTATTTATTTTCAACATTAAATATCTAGCTGTAATCAAGAACTGCATTCAGTTCCCTTGGTTTTATTGCAGTTTTATTTGTCACCCTGGGCCCTCTGTTTTAAGTATGTATATCATGTAGTAAAAAATGAAGAGCTATTAATGAGGGCAGAAAGCTTTCCAAGTTGGCAGGCTTGCCACATTTGTCAGTGAGTCAATAAGTGCTTACAGTTCATTCAGAGACATATTTGTTCCAGTGACTCCTCTTTAATGGTGCAATTTATACATTGATAAAACAGGATTAAAAGTAGGTTTAACGTCAATGGATGGATGGATCATTATAGACTACAAAAAGAAAATTATTATTATCATAAAAAAAAATTATTTTAAAGCTTTTCACTAGTATTTATTACAGATTAGCAATGCTTGACATCTGAATAAACTTTCACAGCTAAATTAACTTGTTTAGATTAAAAAAACTGAGCAGATGAATTCTGCACAAGAAACTCTCCACTCATCTAAGGTTGGAATTACAAGCAGGAAGTTTGATTTCTTTTTTTAAATTTGCAAAAGAAATAGCTTAAATGGCTAAATGTTTTTATGGAACACTTTCATCAGACCATGCATGATTCATGTTGTTTTTCCACTATCAGTATGACAGAGAAACACATCTGAGCAGCTGAGTCCATTTTTAGTATCCACAAGTTTAACTCTTCTTTTGACCAGATGATAGAAGAACCAAGTGTGATTTAATCCTCAAGTTTCACATTAAACTGGATGAAAGCTGATAGAAAAAAAAAAATCATGGATGTTTGATCTAGTTTGCTGGTTGTTTGCCTGGGTGATTACATTTCTTCTTTTTTCTCCGTATTGTTTGAAGTTCCCTAAAAGGTGAGCACGGTCACAGCTTTCTGTTAGTAACTTTTAAAAAAATATATTAATGAATGGATAAACGGGAAAAGCCAAGGATGAACTTGCTTGAAATACATGGGGTTTATTGTCTTAACTGGTCTAAGAGTAGATCGAATAAATAAATACATAAATAGATAAATAAAGTCTGTTGAGGGTTGCACGAGGTTCACCTTTAATTTGATCTATTTCATTCAAATAAAGAAAAAAAATGTTATCCAACGGATAGACTATATTGCTTTCTTCTGTCATTGTTTCCACTCAGTGGCTGTGGGGTCTTTCACTGAAGCTTTTCTTTGTTATTTAGCTTTGTTTTTGTTTACTGTGAGGAGGACTATGCACTAGCGTTTGGCAGCAGACTATTTCATAGTCCAGTGCCTGTAATTGACTTCATCATATAAAGTTGCCTCGATGGTATATTATTCCAGACTATGTAGGTTTTTTAAATTATTATTATTATAATCATCATCATTATTATTATATATTATTATGCTTAAGCAGGGCCCACTCAATCTCACAGTCTCTCTTTGAACTCACCCTGTCCTCCGTCACCTTTTTTCCAAGTATTCAGCCTGTTAATGTCCAACCACCCAAACTACTGTGGAGAGATGCTGGTAGCCAAGACCATGTGTTAAAGTTTATCTGAAATTCTCACAAAGGCCTTTGGCATGAGCTGGTTTCAGGCACTGGAGTTCCTGATGCAAAGAGTAATGATGCCTTACTGATGAGTGACAAATCTACTTTAGGACACACAGGTTGAGGGAGTTTAAAAGTCCTGAGGCTTTCCCTAGCTAGACTCTAGTATTGTGAGACTGCCTTGGAGTCTTTGACACAGTTTTTCCCCCTCTTTTAAAATGTATTTTCTTACTTGTAATTCTGAAACTGTATTAATTTATCCACAGCAAATATATTGGTTGCTTAATGGATTTAGACTGACTTTAATAGCCTTAAACTTCTCATGAATGACAATATTAGGACAACTGTGCTGGCTAATAGGTCTTCTTCACTCATGCTCTCCTTCTCTCCCTTCCTTGTTTGCCCCGTATTTTTTTCTCTGCTAGCATCATGCAGCTAATCAGATTGAGTGTGGATGGGTAACCAAATGCAATCACAGGCAATTATGCTTCTTGCTGAGCTTGTGTGAGTATGTGTGGCGTGCATTTGTGTGTACATTTTAGCCCATTAGGAAGTGATGCACTGATTAACTGTCAGTTCTTATGCCACCCGACTGCCAGTCACACAGACAGCAAACAAAAATCAACACTCCGTGACCCATGCAAAAACACAAGCTCAGGCTCTATATACTCGTTATGGACTTAGGATACTTGACAGAGTCATGAACAACAGTGCGATATACTGCAGATAAGTCCTGAGGATAAATATAACTAGGAGAGTGAGCATGTGTTTTAGACATGACTGGTATAAAACAGGAGCATTTCAGAGAGGGAGAGCCTCTCAGATGTAAAGATGGGCAGCGGATCACCAATCTGCAACCATCTTTTGAGTCAGACCCCTGTTGCCTTTATTGTAAAAAAAACAACAACAACAACAACAAAAAACTCAGCTATAATAATCTATTAAAGCTTTATTTGTGCAGTCTGGTCTTTTATTTCCAGAATGCAGTTGTGTGACACACCATCTGTCACACTCATTCAGCATGATCCAAAAGTAATTCTGCACATCTCATGACAGGTGGCAACTTCTTCTTAGAAGGACATGCAATTGGTGAGATCTTTTGTGATCTGAAGGAAAGAAAAAGATCAAAATAAAAGAACAAAATCACCATGCTGAAATGCTGTGGGAGTTTGCTGATGATCACCAAGTACAGACAGCTTTTTGGATTTCATATCTTCAAACTTTCAGAGCAAAAACTTCTTAAAGACTGACATTTGAAGAGCATCTTCAATGTTCTTACTCCAGTTTCTGCATTACAACTTTATTGCCGTTCAAGTTATTTTATCTAAACTTTCAGCTGGTGCTGTCATCACAGAGTTCAAATTGTATGGTAACAGCTTATTTTTATGTATTTATCTATTATTTTATACATCTGTCTTTTACTTTAATGGTATTCAATTATGCACTTATTTATGTTCTTATGTTTACTTTTATTGTTGTTACTTATTCTGATTGTTTTTAGGTTTATTTTGATCTTGTTTTTATTTATTTATTTACTTTTTAACTCCTGTGTTTTCCTCATGGTGATCCTCTACACTGGGGCTATGCCTACTTGGTCTGTGGGGTCCTTGCTGTGGAGATCACCCTCTACAGGTGGTTGGGGGGGCCTGGGCCCCGGCCGGCTGATCTGGGCAGTTCCTGTGATGATGCCCTCTGTGGTCCCCAAGATATTGTTTCCTCACTTCAGCATCAAGCCAGATGTTTATCTTCAGATGTTTATATCCAGTTATATTTTATATTTATGTTTCAGTTAAAGAGACAGAAACTAGAAGTCAGAGTTTAATTGTGCAGAGAGGGGTGGGGGTTGTTTATGTGTGCTGTGTGATTGTGATGAAAAGTGAGTATGACCAAGTGTGTGTTCTTGAACTTAGACGCTTTATACTTAAGTGTGTGAAGGGTTGTGTTTTTAAAAAAATATTCAAATTTGTTTATATTATGTAAAGCACTTTGTGCTGCTTTTGTATGAAAAGTGCTTCATGAATAAAGTTTGATTTGATTTGATTTGAGTTGATTTGATTTGATTTGATTTAATGCACTGCATTATATCTAGATTTGTCTCTTACATTCTGCTGCCCTTAATCACTTAAATAATATCTCTGATAATACATAATTAAAGCATTCAAACAGGTTTTTCAAATTCAGGGATCCTCCTTAAAACAAGGTAATTGACTTAATGGATAACACAGATGACAGAAAACACACTTGCTAGTGGGCTTTTTGAACATTGTGAAAGGGGCTATATAAGCAACACTGAATTCACCAAATACAATCTGAGCAAATTTTGATTTACCATGTTTTTTTTTCTAACCTAGTAGTGTATTTTAATAGCTGAGGGTGTGTATAATGTCATTGCATGTAAGGTTTTATAGGTTATTAACAATGATCCCAAATTAAGCTTAAGTAGCACATGAGAAACAGATTATCAAGAGGATGAGGCATCCTTTTCACCCAAAATATCGATCCACCAGTAAGAAATAAAATAACAACAAACTGACCGATGTTATACGGGTAATATAGTTTCAATATTTCCTTCTTACTAACAGCTATGACATTCGCATGAAATGAGATCATTTCTAAAATAACTTGATATGTAATGTAAACGCATTGCTTAGTTATGAAAGCAGCTTTATATGTCACCTTCAAGTCATCACAAAATATTTGTAATGAAGTTTTTACTTTTCCTGCAGGAATTACAGCTTCTCTCATTTCCTCTCTCCTAAAGTGGTACACATGTAGAACATTGTGGTAATGAGAGTTAGCGAGCTCACTAAGCAGCTGTTGAGAGTTATTAGTATCTAATCTTGGAGAGGAGAGTGCTGTGAATACTCACACTTTGATCAGCGCAAGCAGCCCATCTTCCCCTGTCCTCTCATTTTTTCCTCCTCTTCATTTATTTGTCTCCTCCCACATGTTTGTGCTCCCAAAGGAGTAAGCTCTGCATGGATCCTGATGGAGGATAAAACTCTGTTCTTTTCCAAAACCCTATCTCTATGTGCTTCTTGCTCTCCTGGGGAGGGTAACTGCTTTATTATATAATTACATAATCACAAAACCAAAGGCTGACATAATTACCACACTGTGGAAACTCTGAAACTATATAAAAAAATAAAACAAAAGAGCATATTTGGCATTTTTTCCCTTCTTTTCACAGGGATTTATTGGGTTCTTGTGGTGGTCAAACAATACTTTTAATGCACTTCAGAGGGTCTGTGGAAGCAGATCTCACAGTGTAAAGGGAAAAAAAACAAGCATGTTGGAAACAGGGTACAAAATAGGCGCTTTTGATATTTTGGAGGTTTGACTAACATGGGAACCTACAGCTATTTGTGCCACAGTATTAATCAGGGGAAGAATGGGCAGGTATCCAAACGCAATCACTGAGAATTATGGCTTGTGCCTTGTGAGTGTTATCCAATGAGTCAATGCTTGTGAGCGTGTGTGTGTGTGTGTGTGTTTGATTAGCCAGTGTCTTGTTGATTAGTCATCAATCCTCACGGTGCCAAACTGACTGTCAGTCAGACAACAAACAGAAAGAACCCACATCCTTCTCCAGCTGTGTTTCCATGCAACTATCAAATTAAGCCGATGCCAACTTTTGAAATATAACAAAATGTGCATCCTTAATTTATTAAATATTCATTGAGGGTTCAACGACTTGAGTTGGCTGCAGGCTTTTTGCTAATGTGACCCAAAGCTCCAGCAGGCTTTCAAATTCAATACGCTCTTCGGTTTAATCAAAAATTGGCAAGGTTTTTTTTCCTCAGGTTGATTATGCTGCCCGTTAGCTTTGCATTACTTCTAAATATGTCTGCAGCAAAGTGCAAAGTGTGCAGGTTTTTTGAACATGAAAGGATGGAGATGAGGAACACCAATCAGACACCAGCGAAATTAATCTCAGAGAGAGAGAGAAAAAAAATATTGGTGAGAGGTGATGGAGAGAAAAAATTGGAGAAACTGAGAAGCTCATAGCCAGAACAAAGCTGGTGCCCTGTGCAAACAGTAATGCTAACAAAAGAAAGAAAATGACTGGTCCCCTTTAATTAAATGATGATAAGTACTGATGCTGCTGTTGCTTTAATTTGTTTTTTAATTAATTAATGTGCAAATATTTTAATGTGGTCCTTATAAAATCTTGATAATGTGTTTTTTGGAGCTACCCTGCATTCATTCATCATGCCTAATAAATATTTTTCATAAAGTGGAAGAAGTTTAAGGAAAGCTCGATCCTGTAATTAACTTTTTTTTAAAAAGGTGTGAAATTTTGTGCAACAAAGAGTGGGATTTCTGTGCTATGATGTGACACAAGCTTTCTTGCCATGGGAAGCAAACGGAAAAAAAAGTTCAGGAACATGGAAGCATTCGAGTTATTGCTCAGCTTGAAACTGAGCAGTGTAATTTGCACACTGAGTGAGTAATCATGCATCACTGAGCAATGGTTACAGTGATGACTGCATTTCATTAAATGGAAATTTTAAAGGTCAAGCATGAATTTCAAAGTTAATCATCATCAAAACCATATTTAAAAACATAAAAACATCTATTGTTTCCCAGAAGAAGAATATGCTAGCACTTTTATCCAGTCAGAAAACAATATCCTAATTTTTTTGGCTGACTGCATGAGCAGCATAGGTTGAAAGTAAAATCATTACAAAATATATTTACGCCGAGAATCTTTTCTGTTTCGATCTCATAAGATTTTCGCTGTCTTCCTCTCTACCTGCTTCCTTTGCTCCGTTTGCCTCGTTCTTTTTATTTTCTGACAGTTCAGAAGCCAATCGCGACAATGCCGAATCGTTAATTGTCATGGGAGGTGACCCATTGATTTCCTTCCTTTCAACTCCGGCTCCTGTGATGTCTGCCACTGCACGGGGGATCAAGAGATATCGCAAGCAGAGGGGATCAAGCTGAGGCAGGCAAAGCAGGTAGAAAAGGAATCAGTCAGACAATAGACAGACATGTAGGACTGCCAAACAATCACGTTGACAGGTATTAAGAGAATGATAAAAGCAAGTAAAGGTAGCCAATACTTAAAAAAAAAAAGGCTATGTACTACCCAGTATCTACTAACTTTTTCTGTGGATCAAAGCTGCTTTTATTGTGATTCTGAACGACCTAGCTCATGAAAGAGATGGATGAAAAGGCAAAAAAGAGAGAGTGAACAGAGAAAGAGAACTATTGAGAACAGAAATGTTATTCACTGGAGATGTTGATCAGTTAAAATCTAAAAAAGGCCCTGGAGTCATAAGAACTGATGGAGTCTTAGGCAACACTTTGCTCACTTTAAAAGTGAGCGACTTTCTGTTTGCTTATCTGTCTGAGCCTCAGAGCAGCTAATAGGATGCCATATTTAGAGCACTGACATTTTTGGAAGTTATCTTGGCACCTTAGATAGTCCTCCATTTTACAGAAGAAATAGAAAGCATATAAAAGACCTCAAATTTATGTATGCTGCCATTCTTATGAATTCATAATTTACTGTTGCTCATAGAGGAGGGATTGCCAGTGATGTGCACTATAAAGCCTTCAGGCCCATCTAGCTTGTTATCATTAAGGTTTCAGTCTGTAATATCACACAATTAAACCATAACACATCTGAGAATGGTAAAATGAACTCTCCTTCCCTGTATATCTTCAAATATTGTAAGCATTTGGTTTCTGTTTGCCTATTTTGTATCATTTTCTAAAATCCTTCCTCATTTTGATGCATTTGAATAGTGAAGGTGTTTCACACATAAAAACCACAACATACATTTCTACACACCTGGCACAGTCTGTCCTCGCTTTGATTGTCATTGAAGGTGTTTCATGACAGCACATCCCTCTTAGCTCTCTGGGGCAACATCACTGTATGCTTCATTACACTGTTATACTTCAGGTGCATGGGCATGCAGACACGGGAGGGGGATTTTCTTGTGTAAAACATATGTGCAGGAACAATCAAGTTAATGGGGATTTATCTGCAAAACCAAATATCTCTCTTTTATTTAAAATATATGTGTGAGGGTTTCTCTTATTATTATTTTGTCACCTGCAATGAGTTTTTTTTTTTTCTGAGGGTCGCTTTTTTTGCCGCTTTTTTCAACCCCTAACGGATCCTTACAAATGACCACTTATTAAAAGTCTGGCTCTGGAAGTCTCTCCTGAATAGAGGATTGAATCAAATGAATGACTCAATGTTGCCTTGCAGTATCCTGAGGCTGAGAACTTGCACTTTAGATTTTTTTTTTCTGTCCCAGGGGAGCATAACTTTACAGCTGATTTTTGCTTTATGGCACCACATCACACGCCAGCAACTGGATATCAACACACTGACTTTTTTGAGTGTATACCATGGCTAATTTATCAAAGAAAGCCATTGTAATTTCTTTTTGCCAATGATTGTGGGCATACTTTTTGAGTAAGAAGCTCTAATGGCAAAATTATCCCTATCTCCCCATAGTAAAGAATCCTTTAAAAAATTCCTGGATATAGGCAGTGTGTCCATTCTAACCATGACCTCCACCATGGCAGAGTAAATAATAACAGATTAAAAGAAAGACCACAACATCAAAACTAATTAAGAAAGAACTTTTATATGAGGAAATGTCACCTGGCACTAAAGAGAAGAAGAAAACAAATACACAACGATATTTGGGTTAATTTTATATTTTAGGATTTCATGGGGAATGGGAGCCTATGAAAGAGTCTGGGGTGGCAGTGGCCATGGTAACATGATGTTTTTTAATTCAGAATTGAATAATTTGGAATTAAAGTATTCTCCTTCGTGTTTACATGGAAATAGTAATTCTCAACTGAGGTTTACATGGAAAACACATTTAACAGCCTTTAATTCCACTTAAGATCTGGAGGTTGGGAAGGATTCTGATTGGACAGAGGGCGAGAAACGTGACGTATTGACGTCGACCGGAAGAAAACAAACTCAACTTCCTGCTTTTTTTTCTTTTCAGCTACAACATGGACACCACAAAATAAGCAGGATTTTCACTTTGATTTTAGTTTTGAAGTGGCTCAACACTAGCATACTGCTTCACTTTCACTTAAATAGTCTCGGCTCGAGTCCAACGCTTGCTTTGGGTGGCCATCAGCCAGCACGCAATATGTGCATCATCGTGACAGTATAAGGGAACAAGCTTGGGCTGAATGACTGTAAACACGATGGAGGAATTATTCAATCTGGATTTAAAATCAGAATAAACCAGCCACTTAATTCGGCTTTAAGTTTCATTTGGAATGGTTATCTTCATTTGGAATTAGGTGTTTACAAGGTCATTTTTAATCTTTTTAAAGAGGATTTGATTTTTATTCTGAATTAAACGGGAATTAAAACTCTCATGTATATGTGGCCAGTGTGTCAGAAAATCTGGTTATCATTGGTTTTAAGACAACACTTGATGACCAGGAGGAAGAGCACATCAGTCAGGTTATTTGGAACAACTCCATTCAATTAAAAATAAACCAGGGCTGTCAGTTATTCAAAATATTTAATTGCGATTATTGCATGTGTGTCCTGAGTTAACTCACCATTAATCCCATATAAATCAGATTTTTTCAAATCTTTTTTATTTCATCTATTTTATTAGATGTTTTTAAACAGGATATTTATCATTTTCTAAATACTTCTGTAAGCAGTTTTGTACTTGAAGTTATAGAATAAGGCACATTACTTGTTACATTTACCTACTACAAATTTAATGACTTTATACAAACACAGACACAGACACACACACACACCCACCCACCACATGCTCCGTCATACCACTTCTGAAAGCCTCACGTTCATTTAGAAACCAGCATGCTATAAACAGGAGTAAATTGCCTGCAGGGCTCTAGCATTGTATTCAACTTCTTTAGTTTATCCAAATGTTGAAAGGTTGATGTTTGTAGAATTATCAGGATGTCTCTGCTGGAAGTGGACCGTCTTTAGAGGAGAAGAAGAACTATCTGAATCAGCTGCGTGCTGCATAGCAGGTGGTATTTGAGACAAGACTACAGGTGGTGACTCAGTTCACATTGACAGTAGATAACATGACCTTAGTCTTGTCCAGAGAACCATCTCGCAGAGCTTTAAAGCTAAACTGTCCGCATAAAAAGGCCCATTCTGTGTCACTTCCTGAAACTACGCCGACGGTGTGTTAATCAAGCGTTAAAAAAATTACCGTACCGTACCGTCCTCTTCCGCTTATCCGGGGTCGGGTCGCGGGGGCAGCAGCTTGAGCAGGGAAGCCCA
>JAOXYM010000012.1:6386389-6402443 GCA_028567055.1 Leptatherina wallacei | reverse complement strand
ACACACACACACACACACACACACACACACACACACACACACACACACACACACACACACACACACACACACCTCCCACACCTTTATTCTCCCTACAGTAGGGGACATTTATTCTGATTATGTTGGGCCCTGGAGATCGAAGATTGTAGTAATCAGAAAACTGGCCAGGCATCTATCACTGCAGCAACCAATCAAACAGCCTGCTCCACTGGCAGCGAATGGGAAAAATTACACACAGAAATGATTCCCACCAGTATGTGTGCGTGTACTTTTGTACTTCTATTCTAGTGAGGACCATTTTTAGAAAGCCTAAAAGTATTCAAAGCGGAGTGTTACTGGCATACTCTTCAGCAAACATGACAAATGTGAGACATATGGGTCAGAATGAAGGTTAGGTTCAAGTAATTAATGTACTTCAAAGGTTAGAAAATGATTCTTCATCACAACTCAGTCCTCACAAGTATTAGTTACAGTGTTTGTGTGTGTTTCTGGCTGTCTGGGGAGTGTGAGGCTATTTGTTTTAGCTGATGATAAAGGCAGCAATGTATTTGGAGAGACAGACAGGGGGGAATTAGGAGAAAGTGTATGAATACCGGCTTAGTACCAGATTCGCTGCAGCCCAGAGGACTGGCCCGCCTCGATCTGATGCACAAAAACACACACAAACACACACAGTACAGGAGCCTTGGCAGACTATCAAACAATCACTTTGAAATACACATTCTCCCTCTGATTTTCATTGACACACACATGCATCACACACTGGAAGGATGCAATTATCGCATGTGTATTAGTGCCATAGACATACACATAAGCACACTCAAAGGCTGGGCTGTCTTCAAGGTTTAGCTAATCCCTGTTGGCGTACACAGGTGAACATGATGGAGCGCATGAGATGGTAAGAGAGAGGAGACAGAAGTACGAGACGGAAGAAAGACAAACAGAAAGGGAACATAACAAAAGGGGAGCAATGTGTCGCAGAAAGTATAAAAGTACCAACAACCATTTTTACTTCTTTACAAAAGTCCTGAATGTTCCTGCTTGAACTTATGCCAACTGACCGCTGCCAGGATAATTCAGCCTGTTGTGTTGTTTTACCTTCTACTTTAACAAAAGTATCTTCTACGTGGCCATGAAGCTTGCTGCCATATTTGTAAGCCTGGGTAGGAGTGGCCAATTAAATATGCAGTGCACCTGACTTTTTAATTTGGATGTACCAGCAAAAACTTTCTGGCACACACTAATTTCCGCAGCATTGCCCTCAGCACCACATTTTAATACATTTCGAGGATTGCTTTTTACAGAACAAGTCACTGGTGCGTATGTAGACATTTTTAATGTCTTTAAACCAAGCATTGTACCAGTCCCCAAAAAAATAACAAAGCCCTGCATCTTGAATGACTTCAGGCCAAAGGCACTCATGCCAGTTGCCATGAAGTGTTTGGAAAAAATGGTTCTGACACTCATCAGACACATGGTCCCATGCATGACTGACCCCTGCCAGTTCGCCTATCGACCCAACCGCTCAGTGGACGATGCAGTGGCCATTGCTTTACACCACATCCTGCAACATCTGGAAAGCAGAGGAACATATTTCAGGACACTTTTTCTGGATTACAGCTCTGCTTGTAATTCCATCTGCCCAGACAGGCTTGGATTTCCTGACTGGAAGACCACAGGTGGTGAGGATGGGAGGGAGAGTGTCTACAGAGTTTACAGTCAGGACAAACCTGTGCTGTCGCCCTCTCGCCCAAGGGACTACAAGGGACTGATAGAGAGCATCCTCACAACAGGCATCACTGGCTGGTATGGCAACACCACAGAGAGAAAGAGAGGAAGGCTCTGCAAAGAGTCATAAAGACTTCAGGAAGGATCATCAGAACTTAACTTCCCTCAATGAACACATTCTACACACAGCGTTGTCAAAGAAGAACAGAGAGAATCACAAACACTGTACAACACTGTTTAGACACAGACGAGCTGGAAGCCTTATTACACACACAGAACACGCTTTTTCAACAGGCTCTTAGCAGCCACACTGAGGCTCTTGACCAACACAAGATAATATATATGTAGATGAGTCTTTTTCAATAGAATTATGTGTCTGTCTTGTGTCTTTTTAATCTGACTCTTCGTGACAAGAGTTCCTACGTGTATGAGCATAAATGGCATATACATTTCTTGAATCTTAATCATTACCCACATACATTGATGATTATTCAATAGCTGTGAACAAGAATGACGTTTAGGAAAATGTTTCTTTACCTGAAACACAAATGTTAAACCTACTTAAAGAGCTACACTGAACTGAATGAAACTACACATTTCAAACTTTGAAATGGCTCACGAGGCTGTGCTGCTTCTTTTCCAAATTCACATTTAATATTTTATGTTTCATTAGAATGATCTACTTGGACTTGAATTTCATGAGACATCTCCTCTTTGGATATATAAGAGGATTTATGGACCTCAACCAGCCATAAACATTATTTTTTCTTTTTAATACAGGGCAGCCTCTTCTATTAATAGTTTTGTCAACTATGATTTTTTGTTGTTTTTTCATGGATCTTCGTCAGAACAGCCTCCAGGTACAGCTTAAATGCACTTTGATGAAGGCTGCTCTTGTTTTCTGGCAGCAGTATATTCTCAGACTAATGTTTCACCAGAAATGGATGGAGCTTTGAATTTTTTTCTCAGAGTTGCATTACACTGAATTTCTTCTGTGTTTCTGCCAGCCTCTTAGCCAATTCTAAACTTCTGAAGGGAACTTGATACCTGTCAGTTCAGGTGACGGCATTCAGACGAGGGGCTGCAGCGGTCAAAATGCATTCAACTCATCTAAATTTCTTGTTTATTTCACTCAGGCACCATGTAAACCTCTTTAACTAGTGGGGATAACAGATCATTGATTCCGGTTTCCGTGAGTCTTGCCTGTGTCGTTCTTGATCCTTGATGTGCGCCAGAGCAACAACATGGTGCACAACTGTGAAACAGAACCATTCAAAGGAGAAGACCCACTCCTTCTCTGCCTTTAGTTGGCTTTTATCACGGTCTCATTCTTCTCTGAGCTCAGTTTAGGAGGGAATAAACACAGAGTACGCAACGCTGACAGACATTTGGGGAGATCAAAGGGCTCCACCTAGAACTGAGAAATGTCAGGAACACCAATACGACCAAGAAAAACTGTTTTTCACACTCAACAAATTTTTTTGGTTTGAATGTTTTTTGGTCTAGAACCCTTTTATGTGAAGTGGCCGGCCATACAGCATGCTTTCATCTTCACCCTGAATGACAGGAGCAGAATGAGGGTAAATGAAAAGACAGACAGGACCGGTAAAACTTTATGGATTTTTCTGATGGCTCACTGGCACAACAAAGCAGTGGCCCGCTGGGATTTCTCATGGTTTGCCCATAAAGGACTTCTGCGCAAGTATCAGCATGTAAAACGTGTCACATATTCTGTACGATATCATGACGTCCTCTGGTAGAATGGCACAAAACAGAACATAGAAATTCAAGTTTCCCAAATCATGAATTACCCAAATTTCATCCATCACACAGCATTTGCCATCTTCATATCAGAACAACTACCATTCTGCATGTCCACAGGGGTGTTTTTGAACATAAATGATTGCAATGATTTTTGGAGAATTGGATTCTTGATGAATCCAGCACTAGGTAAAAATGATTGATAGATGCTCTGCTTCCCTTAAAACAGGAAAGCAGCTTTACCTCATTGGCTGGATGCACCCTTGTCTGAGCTGCTTCCTGGATGTTAGAGCAAGTAATTCAGCATGAATACAAGAAAGAGATTCTGTAATAGGTACACAATTCTACCTGACAGATTACACAGTCATCGCTTTCTATGAAGCTGGAATGAGCTCACATATGGCAAAGCTATGGGATGTGTCTTGTATTGTAGAAGGTGCCTTTGCAGCCTGCACGAAGACAGCTGTGTGCAGCTAGTAAACACAACCACATAGACACACACTCACAAATGAGTAACAGCTATCAGTTAAAAGCAGTGAAGTGGCTGCAAGTGAGGGAGTCAGAGGGGTCGGGGGGCTGTAGGTGTGACTGGATTTTGTTTGGAAGTGAATGAGTTTTAATGTGTGTGTGCTTGACTTTGTCAGCGACTGCTATTTAGTCTGTGTGTGTGTGCATGTGTAATCATTCTCTCCATCTGTTCTCTCTTCCTGCTTCAGATTCCAGTTATGTTTCCCTACTGTGATCCTGCTGTTGTTAGCTGTGCATCTGAGGAGCAAAGGGACACCTCTCTACTTCATACACACACAAACACACCTTATCACTTCCTGGCTCCCCAGGTTTACAAAGGCTCATTAAGCTGCTCCCCTCCCTCCATAACCATGACACACAAACACACACACACACACACACACCTTTTGACTCAAAACACACTTATGCTCCGGCACATGTTACTAGCATCTGGTCCCCGTGTGCTGTGCCAGCGATGTCCTGTCCTGTGTATGTGCTTGTCGGTCAGTGTATTAGGAGAAACTAAATAAAAATTGAGGCAATCATCACAGCTGGAAACATCCCCAATGCGCCCCCCCCCCCCCCCCCCCCCCCCCCCCCCCCCCCCACCTCTACTGAACACACACACACACGTTCCACCTCTACTGGACACACACACACACACACACATTCTCTTCCAGATAATGGACAGTTGGAGCAAAGAAAAACCACCTGTTGCAATATTAGTGCAATATTAAAAATAAATAAGTGAATCATCTATAAAAAACATTTTTAAAACAGGAATATTTCTATTAAATCTCACCTTTGATATGTTAGATATCCAGTTACCCCTGTTACCACACAGTTAATGTCTCTGGGTCAGATGCTGTTGGCCACGAACAGATGGACACTCGTGTGAAATAGACATTGGTAGAACTAAGGGATGAATAAGGAAACATTTGACAACTGCTGTTTTGTTCGTAAGGGATTATATACTAGTTAAAATCAAACTGAATAGCAGAGAGAGTCAGCAGGCAGATACTACAAAACTGAATCATTAGGTAATGATTAGTTCACTATTATCCATTAAACAGTCATAACCCCCACATTTTACACAAGTAAACCCACATTGATTGTGATATGCAACATTGAGCTCCAGTAAGCAGGAAGTACTTCCAGGAAAAAACGTAAAGCTTTGAAACCGTTAGTGAACAGGGTCATATTTAAGGGTAGAAATAAACCTGCTATTTAATTAGATGACTGATTGCTTTTTTTCATATTTCTCAAACATTTTAACAAAGGTGTGACAAAGTCATCATTTTGCAAGGCACAAGTAAGTCAAGTCTTTTTTCACTGATGCTTCAAATCATGTCTTTTTAAAAAAAAAAATGTCAGGCAATTTGAACATGAGTATTACTTTACAAAAAAAATAGTTTGTGTCATTTGTTTTTTTCTTTTTACTTGAATTTGTGGAATAAGTGAAAATGTAATAAAACAGAAGAGCTGCTAAAATTGCAAGTGAAATTGTACATTTCTGTTCAATCATTTATCTAACTCTCATATCAGAATAATATCTGCAACTCTGTCTTCTCAACTCTGAAAAACATGTTTGTCCTTTAGACAATCAGTCGTTTAAGACCATCAGGTCTTAACACATTAAGACCTGAGGAAAGTATCATTTTATAAAGAGCTCCTAAAACCTGAAGGTTTTCCATAAAACTTGACAAAAATATCATTATTTGATAAAGCCTTCATTAATTAGATTTTTTTTGTTTGTTTCTGAAACAAACAGCAGGATCAACCAAGAACATTAGGACACAGCTATCTGTAATCATTGAATTTTATTTCTTTTTTAACATCCTTGCTGGTTTGTATGTTGTGCGGCAGGAATATTTTTTCCTGGTAATTCTGGCAATTTTTCACATCTGTTATGATGTGTAACCAACAGGAAAGATTTTTGCATACAGACGCAGCTGACTGATCTCTTCAAAGTCCCAGTAATGCCTGGAGTGATACTCCAAATCCAGATGAGTAGAAGTGGAGATGTGTGGGATGCCAACAGAGACAAATAAGTTTAAACCATTTCTTCACTTGACCAACATGGAAAAGTGAGATCAGTTTAATCGAGGAGCTTGTAATCCTGGTGAGGACGCAGCAGGAATTTTCATAAGGTAATATTTGTTTCACAGAGACATGGCAGGAGCAATTCTAATGTCAAAAAGTAAAAAAAGAAACAAAAACAAACTGCAGACACTGCACAGTAAAGTAGGAGGGATTGCAACGCTAATAAAAGTTGATGTAATCCTTGTTTTGCCACTATGAAGCAGAGTTTTTACCCCAATGGTGTTCAGTAACATGTCTCTTTGTGCTTATGATATTGGATGCAGAGGGTGATGGATTTTGAAGAATTGGGTCACAATCTTGCCCCAGCCCTTGGGCTGGTGGTTGAAAACGCTCATCATGAGGATTAAGTCTAAGTGAAGTCAAGAGTCATTACTCAAATTCTAAGTCAAATTCCTTTCAATTTTAAGTAATTAAATTTGTGACTTGAGTTGCGTGACTCAAATCCACAGCTTGGCACCTTTGTCTAAAATTGTTGACCACAAAGAAACACGTTTCTTTTAAATTTGAGATTGCATATCGTCCTGTCATTTCTGTACACTTAAAACTTCACTTGCTTAATTATTCCCACTCTCTGCTTTCCCCACAGCCGTCTCTCTGGCATGTTTACTTTCTACTGTCAGTCTTTTAGTACTGTTCATAAAATTGGCCCAGATTGCTCCATGTACTTTCCCCAGCTGTAGCGAGTCAGTGTATTGGCATTTGTGTATATTAGCTACCAGGCAACAGTATAAATCTATATTGATGATATGGCAGCCACTATGGGACAAGGTAGATGAGAGCCAATCCTGGAGCCTATTGACTGGTGTGGAATTGCTTTTGTAATATTGTTTGGGAAGACAGACGACTGAAGGAAACAAAAGGGCGAAAAAAATTCATAGTACAGGTGTGATTTTTCCTGTTTCTTTTATTGTTCTATTTTTCTAAAGGAAAAAAGAAAGGACTGAAAAGGCTGGTGAGATTAGAAATAACAGAAAAAATAAGAGAAAATAATCAATAAAATGAGAAAGGAGGGGATGTAAATGTCTAAGAAAAAAAGTAAGCATAAAGTGGGATATAAAAAAAAAAAAAAAAAAAGGATATGTGCTGGATTCCAAATGAGGAGGATTTTGATGGATGTAGCCATTTTTTAAATGGGGGACCTTACAAGACTGTCAGAATTGAGTTTGAAGTTAAAAAAACGAAATACAGAGAAAACTCCTTGTTAAAGACCCACTATATAACTTTTCAACCTTAAAACTCTGCTTTCCGGACTCGCAATAGTTAAGTTATGGTTTCTATGCTGGTCGTTTTAAATAAAAAAAAAGTAAAAGCAAAATATGAAAATACAAGCTTTTATGCCTCAACTTGGATTTCTCGATAACCTTTCAGGCAATATTAAAACTTCTCTTGATGACTGTAAACACCAATGCAGCAAATGATTATTGTAACATTTTAACACCTTCAGCCTTCACTGCTCCTACAACATGGATTGCTCATTTCGCTTTTATAAATATATCAAATACATGTTGGTGAGTGTTTTTATGATGCCACTCAGACATGCCAATCATTTTCAGGCATAGTGGCTCATCTCCTGGTTTGTCTCCACATCCTGCTCTCAGCATGCTTTCCATCTGTTCTTTTTATTTACTGCATCCTCTTCTCTCTGTCACTCTCCTGCTTTCGGGCTTTTGATGTCTCTGCTTTAATTTATTCCCCCTGATCTGCATGCAGGTAAAGTTCACGTGGAGACCAGCCTTTTTTGACTAAACAGTCCCTGGAACCACTGTTGAAAGCAAGTAACAGTCAGACACTAATAAAAGGTCAGAGCTATCCTGACACATTTGCATTAGAGCTTTCACAACATCTCAGAAAATGTGAAAATTTGGCTATTTGCTTTTATCTGTAAAAAGCTTAATCTTCAAAGCCAAAAGATGGAGTTGATTACTTGAGAGGTTACTTGAGACTTGGAGAGGTAACTCTTTGTTCTTGTAATTTTATGTTGTTTGGGAGAGTGAATATCAGAAGACTTAATATCCAAGAGGGCAGTCCATTAAACTTGTGACTAAAGCAATGTTTTCTGAGAGTGTTCGCACCAAGGTAAGAAATTACTGAGCAATTTCCAGTTAGATGTTTCCAAAGAATCCACTGGAAGTTGGACAACTGTGTGTATTTGAAATGAAATTTGAATGTAAAAGTTTGTTTTTCTAGCAGGGCACTGACCCAAACACACCTGTACACTATGGAGGGATCAGAGGCATCAGATGACCAGACCTCCATAGACACGTTACCTAAACTTAGCTAAGGTAGCTTCAGATGAGTAGAAACGCAGAGTGAAAGAAAAGCAGTGAACAGGTGCTATGGGAATTCTTTTGTGACTGTTGACAGAACTGGAGGAGAAGGAAACGGTCTCCTCTTTTACAGTCATGCTGCTTCTTAGGCCCTGTTTACGTCACATTTCCACACAAAACGCAAAACTTTTTTCTTTGTGTATTTGAAACAAAATGCATTTACTCAATGCACTGCATCCTCATAGGACCATGAAACACAACACAACAGAAGCGTTGTGTGCCAAGTTATCTGCTGCATGTAACCTCTGCGTCTTCGCTGACGGCATTAATGTTGTGGAAACAGGCTTCGCTTCAACAGACCAAATAAATAAAAAAAAATTCTGCAGCACAAACATGACACAGAGGTCTACCATTGTTGTTGTTGTGCTCTCCGCGGGTTTGTGTGCGCCTGTGCAAATAACTTGAAAGACGCCATCGTCGCAAAAAAGTTCCAGTTCCAGTTTACACTGCAAGGGCTCGCTTTGCGTTGCCAGAAAGTTTCACTCTGGAGGCTGTTGTCAAATCTTTGCGTTTTTATCCACCTTACTCTACAATACTTACCACTGCTGTTAAACCGGAAAATGGGTTTTTATAGAGGTCAGTGTTTTAGTTATTTCAGTTTCAGCACTTATTTATTAAAGCAATTTATGACATCAACCACTGAACAAAGTTGGCTTGGATTGGCTCAGAACTATAGCTTAGAAGATAAAGGTTTACCACCTAACATAAAATACTTGAATAAAAAGTTTCCAAAGTTGAATGAAAAGTTTATTCTTTTGGTCTTAAGTTGTCGTTTTTCTTTCAACTATTATTTGGATAACGATTTCTGAGGACCCTATTCTGAACTTTGGTATATTTTCTTATTCAGGCACTCATTCACAACAGCTAATTCAGCATCCATCTTGCATCCTCTCTCTACTCTGAGCTCTCCAATCAGTAAAAGTCATTCCGATGTTGACTTGTCTTGTCTCTTGCTCTGTCCCTCTCTTTCCTTTCCTCGCTTCCTCCGATAATGTCCTTTTGCATTTCTTTGATGATTCAACCATGGTGCATGTTCAAATTGGCCAATGTATGACAGCCTGTTGCTAACGTGTGACACGTTGCCCTGAAGTGCAATATGCATGTGTGTTGAAAGTTTAAATGTCAACAAGCTATGGGCTCCTGGGTGGATTTCACATACTTTTTAGAATGTCATTCCCTTCCATTGTGCATTTATAAACACACACAAACACATGTACAGACATAAGTGCACATACAGTGCAGTGCAGCTCTCATATGCACATGAGAAACAGAGTCAGTTGAACCCTTGATCTCCCTCTTACACACACAGCATCACACATCAGCACATTCACTCGGTACTTAGAGATGCACTTGAAAGACTTTCAGAAGATATGATGACAGGTTCCTAGAATGACAAATGGATCTGACTTTTCATTCACAATTCACATTTTACATTCTGTGCCCATTTCAGGAATGCAAAGTGACCGAGATTGAATGAGAAGCTACACATCAAGCAGTATTAATATGGGAGAGATGATGCAGTTGATCAGTTTAAAATGGGGAGAGCTGAAGGACTGAATTTGACATTGTTGACAACAGGACAATCTGCACTTGTATGTCTGTACATCAGCAGGTGCAGATCTTTTTTCTTATATGAGTATGATTCATCCCACAATATGTGGGTGCAGAACAGTGATGCATACCCTTTAAGTCATCGTTATCAGATTAGTACGTGAGAAGGTCACAATTATGGGAGAATATTTCCTTTTTAATTGAGTCCGATTTTACTTTTCTACAGACATATGGATGGTGTGTTGGTTAGCACCGCAGCCTCACAGCAAGAAGGTTGCTGGTTCAATACTCAGATTGGGAGGGGTTGGAACAGTGGCCTTTCTGTGTGGAATTTGCATGTTGTCCCCATGTATGCATGGGATCCCTCTGGGTACTCTGTTAGGTAAACAGGTCTCTCTTGTAAATGAGACTGTGTGTCTCAATGGAATTACCTGTATAAATAAAGGTTAATGACACATTTTTCTTCTTTTATTTTATGTCATTAAAGGGTTAAAACTGGAAAGTCAAGTATCTGAAGCACTAACTTTGAGATGTGGTAGGAAGAAAATCACGAAGGAGCATAGTTTGTGTATACCAAAACATTTGATGAAATGCAGTGGAGGAAGAGCTCCACCTACAGTGGCGTGGACAGATAGACACGAAATGGTCTTAAAGCACTTGCCTGTTGCCATCTGGACCGAGCAAGTGCCCTTATTAAAGTTTTTTTTTTTTATTTTTTTTTTTATAGTGTACACTGTACTGTATGTGGCTCATGTTGACGCGATCATTGGCCATGACATGCCATCTCCGAATTTGTCAACATGAACATGCAGAGCATACACAAACCGAGGAACGTTGCAGCATCACTGCACACCTATACCCACATGTCCTCCTCTGCCCCACCTGCCGCCACCCAGGTAACTCTTCCAAGGAGCTGAATCTTGGAAAAGAGTCAGACCTCCTTTCATAATGAATGAAGCTAATTACTATATTTTCCATGAACAACGTTCCATGAGGTATCATCCATGCCTTGGCCGTATGCTTACTTTAGTGTACCTAAAGTAAGGTGGCGTTTATGAGCTCCTGCCTGAACAAAGTGCTGCTGAAAGAGTAAAGCAATTTAAATGAAGGGAGATATGTAGAAGGAAAATCAAAAATCTAGCTGCAATTAAAATTTGTCTGCAGATCACAACATTGTAATAGGGTATTGACGTTATGCAATGGTAGTTACAATCTGATGTTAGTCTTACTGTTGTAATGTTTGTTTGTGTTTTTAATCACACACAGCTATAATAAGGCAGCCGACGGTTCCACACGCCGCACAAGGTGCCCTTATTTTCACTGAGCACCTGCCCCCAAATTGTCTGTGCACAGCACTGTCCACCTAATATGCTTACCTGCCTCACATGCCTATGGTGGCAGCATTACAATCTGGGGCTTTTCTCTTATCTGTTGTTGTTTCTGTCCTGTTGTCAAATGAAATTAGATCAATTATATTTATAAAGCCCTTTTCATACAAAATGCAGCACAAACTGGTTTAAAATTAACAGTGCAAATAAAAACACAAGCCATCAAATCCTCAAGTATATGACCTAACATATTAAAGACACATCATACTCTCTCTATAACAAACTCATACACACAACAAACACATATACCCCCCCCCCCCCCCAATTTACCACAGACATAAACTCTATTCCCTAATATGATGAGCAGAAGCCATTTGCCTTGATGTGAAGCATTGCTGTGCCACATGTCTTTTTTTTGTACATATCCATCCACAGATGACCCAGTATACACGGTCATCCCACTAACCTTCTATATAAAACACACATCTACTTGCACACACAAACGAGATGTCTCAGTTGCTGCCATTGCACCCCTCCTGGGACCCATGCAGGACAGCACAATGTAAATTGTATTCCCTGCCATTGTCTTTGTTTGCCCATTTTTCTTCTGCCCCCTGGAAGACACACACAAACCCACACACACACAAAAGATGCACTAAGCTCAGTTCTCCACTATTGCTGCAGAAAAGCCAGCAGGATTGTTATTATTGTTGTACTTGTTGAAGATTGCACTGTCAGCAGAAAATGCTGCTGGTTTCTACATGCTGTGTGTATAAAACACACAAGTAGTGAAAGAAAGGGACCCTGTGCTTGTCATTGTGTGTGCGCATTTAGTGGTCGTGTGGATTCATAACCCAATCCAACATAAAAACTTCGAAGGAAGGCTTCAGTGAAAAAGAACCCTGCTCTGGCACAAAAATGTTTGTGTGCTTAAGACAGGTGTAACAAGGGCAACGACTGTAATGTGCATAATAAGAAAAAGCAGAATCTCTCGGGAAGGGACAGGATTTTAATGCAGTAAGTTTCCACTTTCTCAGACTGTTGAAAAAATAAAACTCACAAGAAAAAGTAAACAGAGTAGTATGAGGAAGGAGAAAGAAGAAGGAGAAAAGCAAAAAGAAAATGTTCAAATGTGAAGGAAAATGGAGGGGGGGGGGGGCTAAAAGAATAGAGTAAAGGATTGTATTCTGCCATTAATTTGGCTTGTGCTAAACCACAAGGGGGATGCTGGGAAATCAATGCAACCTGATTGCTACTTTTACAGAGCTGCAGAAAACACAGAAACTAAAACTGTCCCTTTTTTCTGCTGTTGTTTCTTTACTTCCTGCACACAATCCTGCCTTGGTCAGTTTATTGGGAGAATATTAGAGAACTGTGGCTGAACTCCCAATGTGGACAGGAATGCTCCAATTTTTGATTGCAAAGTTTGACATGTGAGGCAAAGATGCAGCTTTTGTTCCGTTAATGACTGCACTTCTACTCTCTGTTTCACATGGCAAGGACAAGTGAACTCACAGTCTACCACACATAAAAGGTTTAGCACTTAACACTTTTATCCAATGCGACAGCAAGACTGGCAAAAAACAATAATATCAATGGTTGCCTAAAAGAGCACTGGCTAACAGTCACCCAGCATGCACAGTAAAAACAAATATGCCAGGATGTTTGATTCACCTTTAATAAAACTGATTTTGATTAATTATTGAGTTCCATAAAAAATAAACAATACTGAAAAGATCTACAGTCATAGTACAAAATTGCTGAATTTGTGAGCAAGAAAAATTGATGTTAGGTGCACTACTTCCAAAAGGAAGTTTGTTAACTTGTTGAGCAAGATAAAATCAAGAGTGGAATTTTAGGAAAGGGAAAAGGGGAAAGAAAAAAAAAAGAAAGTACCGTACCGTCCTCTTCCGCTTATCCGGGGTCAGGTCGCGGAGCAGCAGCCTGAGCAGGGCAGTCAAGGTGTTCACTCTCCCGGGCCACATCAGCCAGCTCATCCGAGGGGATCCCAAGCAATCCCAGGCCAGCCGAGAGATGTAATCCCACCAGCGTGTCCTGGGTCTACCACGAGGTCTCCTCCCAGTGGGACATGCCCGGAATACCTCCCCAGGGAGGCGTCCAGGAGGCATCCTAACCAGATGCCCGAGCCACCTCATCTGGCTCCTGTCGATGTGGAAGAGCAGCGGCTCTACTCTGAGCCCCTCCCGGATGGCCGAGCTTCTCACCCTATCTCTAAGGGAAAACAAAGAAAAAAAAAAGAAAGTAAAAAATTTAAAGAGGAACTTATAACTAAGGTGAATATAATTATTTTCAGATCTCACCTAAAAAATTGTTTTTCAACTTAATATCTGCAGCACTGTGTAAAAACATCAGTATCCCGGCAAGTGAAGTTCTGATTCACAGAATGGAATGAATGAATTTGTTTACTTTATTAGTAATTGGAAATTTGGCTCGACTCCCTTCAAAGAGCAGGCTATTTCGGCTCCTAAATGGTCCCTTCAATTTGTAACAAGCAAAGCTTATATTTTAGCCTAACTTAGCGTTTTTGAATGGTTTGTATGTTGGTAAGCAATTTTTTATAAATCCATTTTTCATAAAATACTTTTTATGCATTTTTTATGTTAAAAATACAGTCACTATTTAATATTTGTATCAAACCTTTAAATGAACACCTGAACATAGAACCACAACCAAAAAAAAAAACAACTAAAGACAAAAGTATGAACACTAGGACACTTTTTCCTGACACACTTGTAATTTAATTCCAGCTCCCCATATTTCTTTGTTACTCTGTACCTGGTCTGTACCACTACACTCCTTGTTTTATGAGACTCTTACCACCTTCCTTCAACATAATAGTTTGATCCTAGTTTTCCTCACTTGTGATTGGCCAGGTGATGTGTCATTCCCTGATGGGAGTCGGCTCTTCACAGACTCCCTGATAAGGTTTATTCAGGGGTCCTGGAGAAGAGGGTCTGTTGGATAGTCTAACCCTGGACTGAGACACAGTCAGTTTTCGTTCCAGTGGACCAGCTTTACACCCACTGCAGTGTCTTGTAAGGGGTATGGAAGCTTGCCCAATCACTCTACATGTGATTTGTGGTCATAGAGTACATGGAGTTCGGAGTACTTCACTCCTTGGGCTTTTTGGCCTCTGTAGGACCGATGCCAGAGCTTATTGCACATTGCCAGCAATAAGTTGAATTTTGTTTTCAGTGAGGTCAGCAGGGATGCAGACTCTGCAACGGTCTGTTGTGGTGAAGAAGGAGCTGAGCCAAAAGGCAAAGCTCTCGATTTATTAGTTGAAATTTGTTCCTACCATCACCTTTGGTCATGAGCTGCGGGTACTAACCGAAAGAACGATATCGTTAATCCAAGCGGCCAAAAAGACTTTCCTCCGCAGGGTGCCTGGGCTCTCCCTCAGAGACAGGATGAGAAACTTGATCATCTAGGAGGGGCTCAGAGTAGAGCCGCTGCTCCTCTGCATCAAGAGAAGCAAAATAATGTAAATCAGGTATCTGGTTTGGATGCCTCCCTTATGAAGTGTCCCGGGCACATCCAACCAGGATGAGGCCCTGTGGACAACCCAGGAGATGCTAGAGGGAGTATGTCTTTTGGTTGGCCTGGGAACGCTTCGGGAGCCCCCTGGTGGAGCTGAAATATGTGGCTGGGTGAAAGGAAAGTCTGGGCTTCTCTGCTTAGGGTGCTGCCCCTATAACCTAGGGAGGGAGGGATAGATGGATGGATGGATGGATGGTTAAATCAGAAACACACCAATACTGCCAAGATGAAACTATTCTCCATCTTTTGTCATTGGCGAAATATGTTAAATTTTCAATTATATATAAAAAAAAGAAATCCTCTATTGCCATCTCAAAAGTTTAATATATTTCATCTTGGAGGCAGGCGAGCATTGCTTCAAACTGCACATAAGCGGAAAGTCTCAAAAGACTCCTCATCCACCCATTCACTGAAGATGAACTGAATAATAGTGGGTATAGCCTCCCATATGTAAAGTCTGAACAAACAACCTCTCAAGTTCATGTAATTGTTTTGCATCCCCATCCATCCACCCTGAACACTGTTACACAGAAGTCAATACTCAATGACTTCAATACCTCACAGTACCTCAAAATACATCCCTGACCCTTGGCTAATGAAGATGAACATCCTTCAGTGCATGTAAATGGCACTATTACTATTACTTTCACTAATGCTATCAAATCACATTTACTAAAAAGAAAGAAAAAAAAACTTCCTGCAGTTCCACAGAGAGGAAAAAGTTGATTTGTTTTCTCTTTTTTTTTATCCAGGAGTTTCCTTCTGGGGTTGAAGCAGCAGTTCAGTCAGCGTTCAGTGAAAGATTTGAAATTTCATTGCTTCATTTTTAAAGTAGCTGCAATAACAGAGCAGCAGGAACCGGCCCTGTGATGGAAGACGGATATCACAGCACGTTTTTCACAGTTTTCATCAGGATATGCCTCACATGGGGTTATCTGAGGCAGCTGGAGAAATTAGACCCAAACACATCCATCATATTTACATATATTCATGGATAGTTTTTGGTGCGCATGTCTCATCCAGTCAACCACAACACCCTCCCCGTCCCTCTTCTCACTGCTCTCCTTCTTCTTTCCTTTTCCCATTCTCTACTTTTTGGCCTTCCTTTCCTCACTCAAACACACACACACACACACACACACACACACACACACACACACACACACACACACACACACACACACACAC
>JAOXYM010000012.1:6365432-6386289 GCA_028567055.1 Leptatherina wallacei | reverse complement strand
ACACACACACACACACACACACACACACACACACACACACACACACACACACACACACACACACACACACAGAGTCTTTTCCTTTCTTATCATTAATTCTGGGCGGTAGGTATAGCTGGCTACCAAGCCATAATATAAGCAGATGAGATTGAGAGAGGGCCAGCTTCCTTTAACAAAGAGTCAAAAGGACAAAGCTTGGCCATTGTGAGTCAGGACCATAATGAAAGCATTAAGATAACTCTTCAATATTTATGAAACTGTGTTGGTCTCAGGCCTTATATGCACACACACACGCACACACACAAAGCAGCGGTCTGTTGGGCCATTCATTATATAAATTGATTTTGTTGAGTTTTCCCCGGAGGTCCCTTTTTGATACTGTGTTTTATCATTCCATCTAACCGGCACGTGTGTGTGTGTTTGCTCCTTTTCAAACAAAACACTGTGTGTATTTGGGAAAAAGTAGGGAGATATTGTCTACTCAGGATTGCATGTGCACGCCAATGCATTTGTCTTGATGGTGAAGGAGAAAGACGGTCTTAATGTGTACATGCATGGTGTTTCTGTGGATTATGTTGGAGAACAAAGTATTTTGTGGTTACTAATATGGAGCATGCATTCAGGGTTAGGGTTCAGAGATGAAACAATGGCAAAAACATTTGTGTGTATCTTTTCTGATGAGTCAAGAGTAAGCATATTGATACAAATATTACAAGTTGGGCTGTTAAAAAATTAGATTTTTTCTATACAATTATTGGCAAATTTTATGATATCAATAGAAAACTTAAAGACATGCTGCTATTAGTTAATATACCTTGTTTTTTTTGTTTGTAAATGAAATAAGGAACAAAGGAGGCAAGGGATTAGAACATTTGTCCAAACCCACAATAAGATCAAATCGCGATACTCCTTTAATATCATGACTAATTACATGAATAACTAATTACATTATTAATTGATGTCAATATACACCACCTATTATTGCAAGTGTAATGGAATGACTGAATGAATAATTGGGATGAATAGTTTCAATCATTTATTGGTTATTGTTGACAAAACTGCAGCAACATCGGTAGATAGTTCATGCTGTTTTGATGTCTTATATTCAGCATTTTACTGAGACCTTATTTGACAAATGTAACTTTCTTTTCTATTCCTCTTTCTAGCGGTGTTCTCTACTTGATGTTGCTAGAGTAAATATTAAACATGACATGATTATTTTTCCTAAATAGTTCCAAATTGCCACACAAATGGCATTGCTTTACAAAATGCATTGTACAAAGCTCCTAAGGCTACACTTAGAAAATAAATTAAATGAAAGCTAAATTTGAAAGCTTGCCACATCTCATCAGTATTTATAGCCAGCCCACATTGTTAATGGCTTGTATTGTCTCTGCTGCAGGCCAGAGTTAACTGTCTTGGATTAGAGCAAAACAATGGCATCAAAGCAACTTCTATGGAGCATCTTTGCCATCCTATTACATGTATATTTAAGAAGCGGGCAACAATCTTTGATTCCATTTTTTAAATCAGTTATATCAGGCACATTTTATTTTACAGTAAGTCGTGTTTTTCGAGAAGCACCTGCAAATTCTTCTTGTTATTATCTGTTGTGAGCTGACATGCTCACTGTGTGTTTTTTGGTATTTTCTGTTATTTCCTTAACTGCGTGACTTTTTTGTTCTTTCTTCCTGTACCCTGCTGGCATTCTTTGTCCTTATAATTAGTTTGTAATGCTCTCTTTACTCATTTCTTGTGAGAAATTACTTTGACTTTTTAACAGTTGGTTGTCAAAGGAAATAAAGCTCTAACCATGAATTGTTATTGATATCTGAAAAACAAACACAAAACTTTTAAAGAGGCACGAGGGAACATTGGCAGATTTTCTCCGTCCTAGCAACGGCTAATTCGGCATCCATATCCTACCTGTACTGTGAGCGCTCTCCAGACCGTAAAAGTCAGTCCTACGCTGACTCTTGTCTTATCTCTTTCTACTTCTTTTCCTCTCTTCCTCCAATAATGTCTTCTTACGTTTCTTTGCTGAATTAGCCACTGTGCGCGTTCAAAACAGTTACTGTGTTGATATCCGCTTGCTAACATATGTTAGCATGGATATAAAACCAAAAGTAAATATACACAAGTGAAGTAATGGAATTCCGCTAAAAAGAGTATTCCCTTCACAAAACTGGGCCAAGTCATTCTTTCTATGACATTCTCATTCACTGCTGTTTAATTGTGACTTCCTTTGTCACAAATCTATACAAAAGAACCCCTTTAATGCCAGCTTTCATTCTGCCAGGAAAAGTTTCAGAGGGCATATCTCTGCCTATGCTAACATGCTGGATAGTTTCCTTCACTTACCAAATTGATTTTTTTCCTAAACCTAATCAAGTTATTGAATAAACCTTATTCAACAGCAAGCAACGCAAAAAAAAAAATTGTGTTCCTGTTTGTAGATATTCCAACTTTACCTTCTTTTTGATTCCACACAGTGATCTCAGTCATTTTCTACACAAATTCACCACCTTTTGCTCTTTTTTCTTTTTTTATTATAATGGAAGCTAGAAGATTCCCAACTGCTCCTGTGTCATTTAAGTGATGCTTTTTTGGGGTATATTCATGGGGCAGGTGATGTGGAAAGATGGTTTCCTGGCAAAAAGGTCTCCAAAACACCAGCTTGATGAATAATAAAAATGTTTATTACAAAAAGTCTGGTATCAATGCAGATCTGCAGAATCTGTGAGGACTTCGAAGGCCAATGTGAAGATCCTGATAACATTTTGCATCAGCTCTCTCTTATAGGGAGATGAGACGAAGACATCAGTTAACATGTGGAACCAGTTATGAGACCTGCGAAACATTCGAGACGTGGGATCTGTGGGGTCTTCCTAAGTCATAGAGTTCATATGATACTTACAGAAACAGACCAGAACAACCATGTAAATGTGATTATGCTGTCCATGTGCTAATAATCAGACAATACATTGCCAATTGTGGTGTTTCTCTCATTTGAAACAACACAATTTTGTCCTCTCCAGTCACTTTTTTGGTGGGATTAGGTTACATAATAGGTGTCAACTGCCTACTCTTCTGAAGTGTACTTACCACCTTACCAGTACAAAAGCTGCTCTTGCAAATGTGTTAATTAACTTTGACTTTGCAGCTCAGCATCTGTATTCATCATGCACAGTGGAATGACAACCAGTTCAAATAAATCTTACCAAAGACTTGTGTTTCTTAGAAACTTTCTCAGAAAAAAAAACACAAAAGCAGTGATCAAAAGGATGAGAAATTTTAAGTGTAATTACATCATGATATAAGACTTTCTTCAGGGTTAATAACTACAAGCAACTTCTGACTCTTTTGACTCCAAGTCATTCATCCATCCATATGCGCACTGACGTATTCATTTAATCATTCATCCTGAAGCGTCTCCATCCTTAAGCGTCTCCATTCTGTTCCCTCTCTCATTAAGTCCTCCTTCTTCCCATCAATCCATCCATCTCTGCACCCCACTTGTCTCCGCTCCTCCCTTCTAAGTGCCAATCATTAAGCTGTCATTCAGCGGGTTTGCATGTTGACAAGGCCTCAGGAGTCATTTTACGATTTATGGTGAATAGACGTAAATGTACAGGTCTCCTCCTGACTAATTTATCTTCCTCGCACTCTTTTTTACTCTTCCTGATTTCACTTTCTCCTCCTTACTTCTTATCTCTCAGACTCCCAAATTTTTCTGTTCTATACTGCTCTTTTTTCAACTTCTTTCCTCCTTTTACATTCCTTATGGTTCTTTTTATGCCTTTTGCTCCCTTTTTTCCCCCACTTTTCCCCAATATGCCAGGCTGTTAGGCCTGTAGCTCTGTCATCTATGTATTTCTATTATTTTTACAACCATGTCTGTTAAAGTGCTGCCTGACTCTATTCCTGTTTCACAGAGCCACTGCGATTTACACCCCCATTCACGCCGAGGCTGAAGCGATGGATGGTGGAAGGTGGTTAGGGGGTATGCTGGGTGTTTGAGATAAGCCATCACTGAACAGATTTACAAGTCTCCCTTGGACAATCTCACCTCTGTCCAACCTTTGAAGGGTTCAAGGTTCAATTCCATTTGGAGCCTATTTACTTAATGGCACATTCTCTCACTTAAGGAAAAAGAAAAAAAAAGCAATGACATCTACACACCGAGTAATGGCCATGTATGTTTGGGCAGGTACCTGCAATCAGGCAAAGAGATTTACGTGTTGGTGCTTGAAGGAGCGAGAGCTTTCGATCCCCGCAGTGTGATATTTTATTGTGTCAGGGATACAGCGAAATGGGTTGCTCAAGTCCCTTCAAGGGGAAAAGAAAAAGTCTGACATCAGAGTTTTGGACAGGGAAGAATGGAGAGAGAGTGGGAAGGGGGAAGAGAGAGAGAGAATGGGAGAAAGATGAACAGAGCACGAGAGAGGATTGCACAGCTTTCAAAAAGCTTAGAATAGAAAGCCAGAGGGTCGAATGAGCATCAATCAACCCACTGATCAATGAACTGATTAGTAAATCAGGCTCCATACAGTAAGTCAAGGCCCAAGCTCCATTAGGGAAGAGCTATGTCATCATTATAGACAAGAATCCCAAAGCTTTGGGTAAAAACCTGCTATTCATTTTCAGAAAGACTATGCAGAGGATCAATAACACGAAAACAGGTACACTGGGTTTATCTAATTATTCTGTTTTAACTATAACAGATTTTGTGTCGAGAGCTGCATATTTGCCTAAATGAGTGGCGATTTTTTAGCTCTCACCTTGACTTACTGTAGGTATGAATGTAATTGAAATTAAATTAAATTTATTTTTTTGAACTTGGTGGACAGATGGGTCACAGACGAAAGAAAGGTCCATTTAATTTTGGTATGAATCTGAATCATCTTTGTAGACACTGTAAGACAGGGTGTTGGTGTGCTCGGGTGCCCCTCTACCTATATCTATGTTATATCTGTTGTACTGCTTTCATGTAAAGTTATCTGTTATGGGGAAGCAAAAAAGCAAACTACTGTAACTGTATCTGGTTGTAATGGAAAAGGACTGTTATGGTTACTGGCTTGTTAACCTGCACAAAAATAAATAAATTCATTTAAAAAATCATACAACCTGCAGATAGGACACACACACACCTTTAAACAGACATCTGCTACATTCTCTGTAAAACAGTTACACAGCCCCACAGCTCTTAACATACACACAACTTACAATAATAACACCTGCACACAGAAACATGGAAGCATACAACACATAAATATACACCTGTACACCTTAGCTCACCTGGGTATCACACAGAATTATTGATCACTGTGTTCGACTGGGTGTAGTATTTAATGGGATGGGAACCTGCTGAGGCAGTTGTGGCATGGAAGCTAATGGACTGTAAGACATACACACATACCAAAAAAACAGCTGCAGTTCCGACAGCCAGTCTATGTTTCCTAAGGGACTGCTTAGCTCAACACTGGCCCCGTAATAATGTGCCATTTTACTTTATCCATAAAAGCTGTGTGATATAATTTATAACCTTGTAACCTGCTTTGGTATCAGTACAGCAATGTTAATGTCCTCCTGATGTTCTCTAGAAAAGGCAGCAGTGTGTATTTAGTCAGCTGTAGCAGCCCACAAGCACGTCCTCCTTGCATCCAATTTTGTTACACTACAACAACATTTTATGTATGGCCATTGACATTTCAGTGCTAGTCCTGTAGGTCCAGTTGCTGAAATATAAGGTTAGAAAAATTATGAAATCACTGTTGAACAGGGTTTTTTTTAAAAACCAAAAACATGAATATCAAAAAGTCTACAGCCCACTACTTTTAGGTTCATACAACTTGTAAGCGTCACATATTAGAACAGGTGTTCAGTTGTTTGCAGATGATATGCATGTATCTAAATTGTATTATTAGCTTTCACTGAGTTAGCAGTAATATTATATTTCAGCTTTGAAATGAATATGGAAACACTGTTAATGTATATTCAACGTTATGTAGTCACACCAGAAATTGATGAAATATCTTAATATAATGTGCCATTTTCAAGCTAATACTTACTGTACATAATCACTAAAACCGGACCTCTTGGGCCAGTATCCTGAAGGTTTTCAATGTTTCCTTGCTCCAATACACCTGGCTTCATCACAAGAAAGCAAATATGTCTTATTCACATGTAAAACAAATTTGCAACCAACTTCACAAATCCCTCCTAAGTCATGAGAAACTGTGAAGGAGATTGGTTGGTAATGTGTTTGTCTGTAAAGTCCACACACTGGCCCTGTGCTCAACTTCTTTTTTCTCTTTTTCACCAATGCCAACATCTGATCTACTGGAAACCAAGTGTTGCAACAAAGTGAATTTGCATGTGAAATCATTCTCAAAAGGACTAAATATACTATATGTAAGATTGACAAAATTCTATAGAAATGCCCAATAGGGAATCAATATGTCCACTTAACTATTCTTCTTTACTTAAACTCTGCATACAGCATATGGGATGGAGACCATATAAAAATAAAATAACTGTTTGGAAATTAGTATATAGCAGTTAAAAGTGGAATCTATATTTTATTTACATCATAATGGAGAGATTTCTTTGTAATACATAAGTTACTGCTGTTTATAGATTTCCAGATTAGTTTTTATTTCTGCTGTCAGGAGATTTAGGTCACAGGAAGCTATAAAGCCAATTACACCTGCCTTGCCTTATACCAATTTGCATCGAAGTGACGTTTATGAAATCCTTTTCAGCAAGTGAAACATAGAGGCAGGATAAATGAATGAGCAGGGACTTCAGCAGGGACAGTTGCCTCAATGATAGAATATCATTTAATGTAAAAACATCCGTTATGCTTCCCTCTCAGCTTCAGTTTATATTCCTCATCTCTCTCCTCTGTGTTCTAAGTAGAGCATCAGAAACTGAAGGTTTTTGAGAAGAATATGACAGATCATTTGGAGGACTGTGCACAAAGTATAAGACAGACATGATCCAGAGTCTTTGAGACTTTATTTTTAAAACATGACTATACTCTTATCTACCGACATCATTTGCTGGTTGCATGCATAGTGGAGTGTAAATGCACAGTGTTGTGAAGTGTAAGTGCATGCGCAGTGTGTATGCACAAAGGTACTGTATATTTGTGATAAAGTGCCTTGGAGAACATGGAACTTGTGTGTGTTTCTCCTAAACAAAACCTAATGTAATTTCACAGTTTTTTCATGTTTTTTTTCCCCTTATATGGGGAAACACTAGTAAGATGATGGAAACCGGCTGCAAATTGTAAATCAACATAAAAACCTGTAAATACATAAATCATTAAAATATCCATTTTTACAAGAAAATATAATTTCATTTCACATAAAAAGACTTATAAAACATTTGATAATTTGATACATTTGATATTTGACATTTGATTTGATTCAAACTGATCATTATTCAAATGTTTTTTTTTTCAAAGTTAAACGGCAAAAATCAAGTTCAATACAATAAATGTTAAGTTGCTGTGAATTTATTTAGGAAGACACAAGTTCAATCCCTGGTCTAGCAATGACATAAATAATTATCATACTTGCTATTGTTTTTTATCAAACATAAAAAAAGCCTAAATAAATCTAAACATCCAATTTAAAACTAAATGTATAGCTTATATTTCTGTGATGGAATTTTGGTGTAATTTTAGGAATTGTTATATTACCAGATTTTTCGCTGTATTTTTTACCCTAGGTGCCGGAATATTACCATTTTTCTTCAAGTTTAAAAATATATTTTTTACAGTGCATCTGTCACTGTTTATGTTCATCTATTTTATGTGTGACCGAGTGTATCAGTGCTGTCCTTCAATGTATGACTCACCGCCGTGATGTGAAGAAAACTGTGTAAACTGCTTTAATAAACACAATTAACACAGAAAAGCAGAGGAAACGTGGAAGATGGTGTGGAAGAGAAAGAGATACCTAAAACAGTGCTTACTAATTAGTAAGCAAAATAACCATAATGAATGTCAATGTGATGGCAGCAGGGTTGAACCTTAAGTTTCTTCTTCAAGAATTTGACGGTTTTCTCTGCCTTTGATGACTATCTGGTTCAGTATACATGCAGAGGATAGGATTCAGAAGCATTACACTTTCATACAAAATGATTCAATACAGTTACATGCAGACTGATACATTCCTTAGCATTTATTTTGTGTACAGGTTTATTTTCTACAAGCCATTTCCTTAAATGTGGCATTGATTATCTACATTCAAATGGATTTATTTGATAAAAGACCTAGGAATCAAGTATTTTTCTTAATTTGTAGCAGAAAAAAATATCCATTAGATTTTTCTTAGTTATCTTGCGTGTCTACTAGATTTCTTTTTGTCCACATCACTAATGGCACAGTATCAAGTCGCAGTAGCAGTGCTATAAAAACATAATAATAATGGTAATGCTGTCATGACTTTGTTTAAAAAGTTGTGGAAGTTTTGGAAGTAAAAAGTCTTTTAGTTCTTTTTTTTTTTAAAACTGACAATTAAAAAAATGCTCAATAAAAATAAATGAAAACGTCCCCTTATGCAAAGCTGTCGTGCGTGCCTGTGCTCCGTCAGCATCTGTGATGTCTCACGGGGTGAGTGTTTGGCTTCTGTATTTCATCCGGCACGTGGGCTAGCCAAGACCTTGTTTAAAGGTCGTATGTTTTTACACTAACGCTTTTGTGGAAATTTCAATGGATGTGTAGAATTGGTCATTTATTAGTATTTTAAAATAGATCCAGGGGTCTGAATGAATTAGTTCAGATTTACACTTGTAGAGACCACAGTACCAGTCAAAAGTTTGGACACATCTATATATTAACATGTACACGTACACGTCTTGAGATCATGTTTTAAACCTGTCGTGAAATATTTGAACATTGACTATAACATGAAGATGTCTTTATTAAAAACACTTTTTTAATGTTCTGTGAGAAAAAATTGGATCAAGCCTTTGGGGACTTTTTGAAAGAAAGAAATTGAGAATATTGCTGCTCTGCTGAATCAGCTTTTATCATTTACTTTGAAAATGGTAATTCTGGCAAATTATTGGAGCCCATTCGTGAAATTGGGAGATATCATCTTTTAATTCTCATTTTAAGCAAGTTAGTTGTTTCACAAAAGAGCGTGAACTGATTGTGTTCTCATGAAATTGTTCGAAGCATCTGTAAAATGCTCTGCATATGTTGTAACTTTTGTTTTTTTACCTTTTGTTATGACATTTATTGTACATCTCATTTTCCCTCAGTTCTGTTCTCAACTTCATTCTGTATTTTCCTGATCTTTCCTATTTTCATCCGTCTCCCAATGTCTTAACGTTTGCTTTATTTTTTATCGTGTTTCTTTAGTCGACACAGTCTCTGATTTCTCCCAGTCTTCTTTTCATCTTTTCCTCAGTTTCAGTCCTGCTCCTTTGACATTTTATCTTTTCCAGTGTTTCTTGTGGCGAGCAGTGTCTCTGTCACATATGGAGAGACAGCAGAGGCACACCTGGCGGAGGGTGTAACAGATTAAATGATTGTTGCTTCCCTCAGTGACAATGGTAGTTACTGTTTATTGTTTAAGAGTCATGACATACTCTGATCTCTGGAGCATCTTAAAAATAACACTAAACAATGGATGAAATTAGCAGTTAGCTCCAGCCATAGTTTATTCTCTGTCGCTTATCCTTCAGCTGATGTGCAGAATTAGCAGTTTTTATTTTTAACCCTATATTGGCATCAGAAATGCTATTGGGATATACTTAAAAAATGACAGTGATAAGTTAGTAACTCAAAGGCATGAACATGGTTGACCTTGTGGCTGTACAAGAACATTATGCATTTATGGTTGTTCCATTTCATAGGGCAAAATTTAGGGACTAAAGTAATTAAATAATGAATTAAATGAATTGTGTTATTTAATAAGGTTTATAGTGGTCATTCACCTCAGATTGTGGCAGTGTTAACTGCTGGAAAAAAATAAACAAAAACAAGCAAACATGTCTTAAATGTTGTGCTTGATGTCACTAGGAAAGCTGCATGGAGGAGGTATTACAAGAAGCAGACACGCAAATGGATGCAAGAAAATTGCTTAAATCAGAGGTTCTTAACCTTTTTAACCATGGGGACCACCATTTCCAATTCAAAGTTGTCCAGGGCCCATTCAAACATTAACACTGTTTTAGTTTAATCAATCTTTCCTTTGGTTTAATTTCTAATCAGTAACTAAACCAGATCTACTTACAGTTGAACAAACTAGAACCTTGTCAAATACATGACAAGACACAATGAGATTAGCACAAAGACATTTATTTCTCATGTGTGAACATGCACATAGAACAAACCAATGAACAGGCTAAAATCAGGCTGCTACAAGAACTACATTCAAAGTTTAAGTTAAGTTTATCAACACAAAATCTATTAAGAAATACATTTTATTACAGCAAAAAAAAGGGAAATGATGCAGTGCTTCAATAAATACAATCAAAATAATAAATGTCAAAACCAAATAAAGTTAAAAATGTAAAAAAGTTTCATCATTTAAATGGAAACACAAACATCTAATTCTGTGTTTGATAAGTGCTGCTAAAAAAAAGTTATATAAAGTTGGTGATATACGGTTAAATAGTTTATTTACATAAAATTCTGTGTATTTTTTAAAGAGTTGCCAGTCAGTTACATAACACATTGTTTCTACAGCTGTAGTCCATGTTTAAATTTTTTGTTAAAAAAATTCCAATTTTCCCATGAACTTTAAATGCTTTAAACTTTAAATGAACTTTAAATGTTTCAAGATTCTGCTTAGGCTGCATTTACACCTAAAAGTCCGCTAGACTCTGTACAATTGGGGACTCGGTTCAACTGGGGGTTGCAACATTCTTCCGGTCCGAGTTTGCTTTCACGCTGCTCAGCCAAAGGAACTTTACCGTCCTCTTTATTTGCTTTAAATCCTTCTCCATTATTTTCTCTATGGGTTAGCGGTTGGCGTAGTGTCTTCTTCTGCTTATTGGAGTTTGTTAAACATCTGAATGACGCATTGGCGTTTTCTAGTGGTAAGAAGCTGTATTACAACTTAGTTTCTCATGGATAACATTAATACCTTTTGTGTCTTCCACTGATGAATTACGCATTCCCGCAGCCCACAGGTGCAGACTGAGTTTTTTTTTAAGGCCCTCTAGGTGGCACTTGGGCCCACACTCTAGGGTTAAAAATCACTGTCTATAATCCTGTTCTTTTTTTCACACCAAAGGAAAACGTTATCAGAATATATTAAATTACTTTTTTTTTCTTTACTGGAGGATGGACGATACACCCTGGGACCCAAACTACAACAATAATAATGACAATAAATAAAAGGATTCATTTAGCTCTTTCTGCCACCAATAGAAAGTGCTTTACAGGAGAAAAACATAAACCAGAGGAGCCAGATAGTATGACAACAATTCACCAAAACTTCTTGCAACTCTTAATGTTTTGCCCTTGGTTTGCTGTCGTTTGGTCAATTATTTCTAATTAATATACCATGACTTTTGTGGATGGGAATTAATTATTCACATTTTCACTTTTATTGTCTCTGTGTGCAGGAGTAGATAATGCCCACAAATGGCCAAGAGGCTCTCCATGCTGTGATGATGAGGTTTCAGCCTCTGGCAGGTTTATGTTCACATGCCTTCATTGTATAAATTATCCATTCATGGAAAATGAAGGCTGTGTAATAGCTTTTGGTGATTCTTGGCCCTTAGATCAATTAAAAATGTTTTCTTTATTCTCTTTTACTATAAATTGTTCTTTTAATGAATCAATGATCAACTTATTCTTCTGTTCAACCCATAACAAAAACTCTGTCAACTGCATTATGCATTGTATTTCAAGCTATTCGTGTCGCTGGTTGAAATACATTGGATGATGACTGGAACTGCCATAATATCATATGAATGTATAAATAGATACATTTCCAAAAATGTACTTTTTACATTTTAAGAATATATAAAAAAATATTTTTTTTTAAACACAGAATGTGAAATAAGTGATGTTTCTGCTTTAATGGCCATCTGGAATCATTCGCCTTTGTGGCAATACCCATGTTCATCTACTTTGCTATTTAAGTTTTAATTAAATTGATTGATTTAATCATCTTATTTATGCATTTATCTATATATCCATTGTTTTTATCCCTTTGTTTGTTTGTGTTTATTTCTTCCCCATTATTCTTATTACTGACCATTTTCTCCTCAATTTCCCAAAACGTACTTTTATGATCATTTCGCCGTATTTTGTTGTTGTTTAAGGGAAATATGGATGTTTCTATCATTAATCCTCCTCTGCACCACCCCCTTGTTTAAGTGCATGTATTTTCACGTCTTCATTTAAATGCATTTTAGTTTCATTTTACAATAAAATGGGCTGTCTTAGAAAGTGTGTCATGTGAGGCCTATTTTACAATGTAACCACTGGGTCTAAAGGTTAGGAAGGATCACGATGCTAGCAGATGGTGCTCAATTTGTAGTTGGAGTAGGCTAATGGCCAATTAGTCAGTATTGCATACATACATTATTGTATCTTTATAAGGTACAATTGCACTTATTGCAGATCGATTAGAACTATTTATATCATAGCTGCCAAACAAGAAGTAACAGTTATTTTAAATTTTTTTTAAAAAATGAGGTAGTGGATGAACTGAGCCTGACACACTCTGAAAGACAAACAAATGTCCCTCTCATTTGTATAATGAAACAGACATGTTTACCGTAATGTCAAATCAGAGATGTCCTTCATAGATTGTAGCATAAGTCAATATGATATATGCAGTTTTGTAATCACACTGACAGCATAAATCAAAACAGGGAAGCATCACGCCATCAGTATGACGTGTAAAGATTACGTTTTGGAGTGATAGTCATATGAAGATGAGATTTCTTTGCTCTTGTCAGTTTAACACATTTTGTCTTTCAGCATTTGATTTCCAATCTTATCTTTCCTGATTCATTCTGTCCTTTTTAGAGTGTTTTTGTTTTTTATTTCTCTCTGTTTCCATTGAGTTGCATTCTGTGAATCACTGCATGTTTTTTTCTTTAGTTATTTTTTTATTTCCTCCCCCTCTGTCTCCTTCCCTCCCTCCCTTCCCCCAAAGCACTATTGTTGTCTAAGCTTTTGGCCATCTGTCATTGGTCAGAACTTCAGAGAAACCAGGAAACACCAGAGAAGGGTGACTTCTAATTGGTCCACAGAGGATAAGTGACTGTTCAAAGAAAGTCTTTGGACAAGTGTTGATTAGAAAACAGCAGGTGGTGGAGCTGGCAGGGTCCTAGTTTAAAAACGGAGGATCAAGCCCTCCCCGTGGGCTTTCTGAGGACTCCGGAGGGTTTCCAGAAAACATGTCAAATGATGTTGTATCATTTTTGTCATATTCTCCTTCTAGTGCAAGATGGGTTATTATAATGTATAAAAATAACAAATCATACAGTGTCAAACTTACTTATGCTCACACTCCGGCCTTATGATCTGACATTCTCCATTCAACACCAAGATCTATTTTTGTAAGTATATTTTTATGATTTAAGGGCCCATTTATAATTGCAGACAGCTGTGTTTGGCATTTAATATATCTTAATTACAAATGATCATATTCATTTTTAAAATTGAGTGAAAGTTTGAAAAATCTAAATAAATTTTAGACGATATTCATGTTTCCAAAATGTTATGTAAAGAGCCACACTCTGCTTCTGATGAAACTGTGATCTGATAACTCAACACTGACTAAGACCCCTTAACTGGTCACCTACAACTAAGAAATACAGAAGTAGATACATATAGAAAAATAAATAAATGTGGAGATCCATGTGTCCAATCCTGCGGTAGAAAAAAGGTTAGAAACGCCCACATTGTCATACTAAGAAAATTAATTTATAGATAAATATGAATACATGTTAAAAGTTTACACAACTTAATCTGCAAATCAATAAAATAAATGAATGAAAAATTTCCTAATAATATCAATCAATTTGAATCTTTTCCATATTGTATTCAATCTGAATCTTGAATGTATCTGAAGTGTATCCTGAGTTAAGGCAGATATAGATTAAATATCAAGGTTTTTACGAGATAGGGGGGAACCCGACCTTTTAAATGCATGTAAATATGTTGGTACAGAGAAAATCATCCAGAACAAAAGCTCTCAAAGTCCAAATACACCCAGATAATTAGGACTGAAGATTAAATAGGCTCTGCATGTGTGTGTTCAACTCTTGTCACATAGGGCAGGCCTACTCAATTCGGTCCTGCAAGGGCTGCAGTCCTGCAGGTTTTCAATGTGTCCCTGCTCCAACACACCTGACTCAAATTAAATGGATCCAAAAGCCTATGAGGTTCTGCACAATGACTCATTAATTTGAGTAATCTGTGTTAGAGCGATACAGGGATACATTGTAAACCTGCAGGACTGCAGCACTTGCAGGACCGAATTAAGCAGACCCGACCAATTGTCATGGAATCGCTCTGCACATGCTCCAAAGTTCCAACTTTTTGTATCATTTTGCAAAAACAATAAAAATAACCTGTATATTTATAAAGCCAAATTCCCAAGTTAGCTGCTCCCATTCAGATATTTTTACAGTTTCTTTCATTTAATGGCTAAATGTGTAAGAATTTGTGAGTCAAAATAGGCCTTAAAGGCTATATATCTTGGGGTCAGTTAAAGAATTTCCAGACACTCGCTCTGCTTGAATAGAATCCTGATTTTAGAACCATGGCATCATCTATTTACATTGAAACCCTATCCAAAATATCATCATACCAATACAGCCTGCCCAATCATACAAACTCATTGGGAAGAAGTCTCTTTCAAACAGAAAAAAATTATAAACCACTCTAAAGAAATGAGGAAAAAAAGCTGTAAAAATGTGAAACGGTATATATATATATACATACAATTGAACAGTTATTACAAAGAAAAAGATGAATGAATCAAAAAGTTTATTTTTGCATTATTTTACATGCTGGCTGCCCTGTGCACATGATGAAATATTTAGATGATCTTTTAAAGCATCATGTTTTTGTCTGAACTATGACTTGGCATGCCTGCAAACAACATGAGGGTCAAGTGAAGCAAAGCCAACAGTGCTGATGTGGCAAATTTACTAAAATATGCATGCTACTAAAATAAACATCAGTATCATCAAACAAAGCAGATGTCACAGCTTTTAGATATGAATCTCACTTACCCCAAAACAGTGTTCTCTCGATGATATGCTTCATCCACAATTCATTACAAGTTATCTATGATTTCCTCTGTGAAAGTAACACGATACACAATAAATTATCTCCTCTATCCCTTCTGTTTCTCATGAGCTAACTTTATTGAACCTAAAAAAAAACTTATTTAGACGTTGCTCTGCTGAAAATTGAACGTTGCACGCTTCTAAATGGCGTCTGATTGTATCATGGGGATAAGAGGGAAAACTGAGGCAGATTTCTCTGTTTGTTTAAAAGATAAATGACCAAAGCATTCAATCTATGTAACAATATCACTGCAAAGGCATGTTAACGCAGAGGTCTACAGGGAGGAAAGGGGGAAAAGCCTTTAATCCGGCTCTTTGGCATAAGCTGTGGTAAGACAAAAACCCTGTGATTGTTGGAAATAGTCCATAATGAGGGGAACGGAAGCTTGTTTCTAAGTTAATTGTTGATATAGACTGGGGCTGGGGGATAGGAAAGTTTATGAAAATGTAGCTCAATTCATGAACAACAAAAATAATTTGGAGGAATTTTCCTGCTATAGATATACTAATAATTATAGATATTCTGTAACAATTTGCATTTAACTAGAATCTCTTTTAATTAAACAAACAAATAAAAAAAACTTCTGTAACAATGATCTGATGAAGCTTTCTGAAGCATTGAAGCTTTCCAGCAAATTGGTTCAGAAAGGATTCATTTCTTGAGGTGTAATAAATTGTACTTGTGTTATTCTATGTTATTGGGCAAAATTATATTGTGATGTGGCAACAAACAATTATGGAAAATGGCAGCTTTTTAAAACACCCCTTTGCATTGTACAGATGAAGCTTGCAGCAAGATTTAAACCACTTTCCGAACCAGTCACATGGTACAACTGGACAAGCAAGGCTTTGGACGTAATCAGTGTTAAAAAGATACGAGCCTCCACACACACACACACACACACACACACACGTTCTGGAGATACTTCCTGGATTACTTGACACACTCCACGAAGCCTCAGCACAGTACATCCCTCGACTTCTGTTTATTGCCACAGACAATTAAAAAGTCACTGATGGACACATGTCTCTCACTAGCTTGTATGTACACTACACAACACAACGGGAAGTACTCTCACTACACTATAGGTGAGCAGGTGAATAGGGAACTTAAGCACACCTAGAACCTCAGTTTCCAGCAATGTGGCGTGTGGTTCCAGTTCAAAAGACTATGCATCCAAGGGAGCTTCACCACTTCTTGATAGCCCTGATCTCTCATCCAATGAACACCATCTGTAACCTTTTGGCAAGCAGAGCTGGACTCCCTTCAGTTTGCATATTGTTCAGGAAAAGGTTTGGAGGATGATCTGCAGCACGGACTCTCAGATCTAAAGAGCACTGGCAGAACTGTGGGGGTTCTGTGTTTTGTTGTTGTTATTTTTCACTTCTCTGGTGCTTTTAACACTATCAAACCAGTCAGGCTCGGAAAGAAGCTAGAAGGAGCCAGTCACCTGTCTGCCTGGACCAATGACTACCTAACCAACAGAGAGTTGAAGCTTTGTGACTGTATATCTAATAGCTGTCCATGATACAGACTTCTTTATCTTCCTTCTTACCCTGTACCCTGTTGGATGTGTATCAGAAGGAAACAAGATGGAGTACAGGAGAGTCATTGCTAACTTGAGTTGGGCTTTATGAACCATTAGAACATCAATGCCACTAAGATTACAGAGATGGTGATAGAAATCTGTTAGTTTAATCCTGGAATGTGTCTGAGAATCCATAGAAGGAGTAAGGAGAGGAGGACATGCATTCATTTTTTATACTGCGTATTCTAATTTAGGGTCATGAGAGGAGGATGTTAGCAAAGCTAAGATGTATCATGGACAACATCTCCCATTAATGCAGCTGTTGCCAAGGGAAACTGTGCACTTAGCAAAGAGGATCCTGGCTTTGACATGACAACAGTTTTTAATGCCCTGGATGCAAATGTTCACATAGTTGAATCAACTGCTGTGACTTGGCTTTGGTAAGTGAACAAACATATTACATGGGGTGCTCGGGGACTTATTGCAATTTCCTGGAATGATGATGCCTTCGACAATTTCAGTAAAATTGTCTGGGATGCAATACCTGTCCATTATTGTTCAGTTGTGGGAGTGTTGGATTTTTTACATGCAGTATAACTCTTCATGGCAAAGAGACATATTACATGTTTCATACTCTGATTTTTTTATACCATTTCCATGCAGAGCACTCAAAATGTCATTGTGACATGCACATTGACAAGAAAAGGTTCCTGATTCCTGTTCTGATTAGGAAGCTTTAGGTCTAACTCCATCCTCGGTCACTAACCTGCTGTGGGATTATTTTTAAATTGGGTTGTTCTGGGCCAAGCTCATTTATCCTCCTTATTTATGAAAGTGAACACATTTTGAAAGTATTTTTCTTCAAGAAATAACTAAGTTTAAAAAGAAATTTATACCAAAGCTGCCATTTTCTCCTCAAGTCTGCTAGCGTCAGTTTATTCATCATCTGTTTAGCGCCACAACTTTAGCACTCGCATATTTGGACATCAGGGGTGTAATTGTGCTTGACAGGTAGAGAAATAATCCCATTGGATAAATAAAGAACATAAAACAATATTGATTGACGCAGGGACACAGCTCTGGGAGGATCTTGATGAAACCATGGAGAGAGCAGCCTTAAACTATCTGTTTGCCAAAAGTTTAATGTCTCACACACACATCTGTTTGGCCAGTGCCTCTAAACCATTAAATCTATATGTTTATACAGGAAGACCCAAATACAACCAATTCTCAATCAGTGCTGACATACTACCTACCAGACACAACCAGATACACTGTACCCCAGCGCCCCCCCTCCCCCCCCCCCCCCCCCCCCCCATTCACAAGCCACTGCCGTTTGATATATGTTAAACTGACTTGACCTGACAGTGCAGTTGTGCAAGCAAGGTACAAAACCATGCTGAAATTACTGTGAACAAGAGTCTAACTATTGATTACTTGCAACAAGATGAAAAACATGCATCAAAACCAGTACTGCAGGGGATTTTTTTTATATATATTATATACATTATATGCTCTGAGGAGCAATCCTATTTTACAAAATAGCTTAATCTGCATCATAAATTTACTGGAAAACTTAAAAAAAAAAAAAACACCCATGCAGGATGGGAAAAAAAGTGGATAATTGCCTCAACCACTGGATGCATACAGCTGAACCCTCTCTAGCCTCTCACATTTTGTCAGAATTGAGCAACGACTCAGCTAAGTTACTGAAATCTCAAACGTCCCAACTAAATGATGGAAAAATGTTCATTCTTTCTCCAATTTCTCACTCCATTGCCCCCCTCTCTCTTTCTTTTCCCTCTTGCATTCTCATGGCTCATTCTCCACCGGCTCTGTGCAAGCTGTCAGTCATGTGTAGCCCCTGTCAAGTTTTCAGCTAAGACCTGGGTAATCCTGCCATCGCTGAAGCTGTTAACTGGCTAATTACAGAGTATATAGGCCGTCACAGCCCTCTAATCCTCCATTCTCATTCACTTTCGCCCATTAAGGATCCCAGCGGATTACTGTAACAATCACACCTCCTTCTCTCTTTGATGGTATGAGGATTAGTATTAAAATAAATAGTGTGTGTCACAGAAACGATGGCGGTGCTGTCATGAGAGGGGAGCAAGAGACTCCTACACTGAGGAAGTTATACACTCTAAAAGATGTATTAAAAGAACTATTAGATCAGCAGCTTGTGCTTTAGTCTTGAATCTATACTTCCAATGTTGTAAGAAAGGAAACACAGTGGCAGCAACTGTGAGAAGAACTGTGTGCATTAATCCACACATCCATCTATCCCGTATCCTACTGCAAGTAAAACGATTTTCTTCTTGAAGTATTAAAATTTGGAAATTAGTTTTCTAGTCTGATTCGCCTCATTTCCAAGTTATTCCTTGGATATTTTGAAAGGCGACAAGAGACGACAACTTGCAATTTCCTAAAAGAAAATCTTTTAAATTGAGCAAAAGAATCATAGAAGAAAACTGCTTTTACTCAACTAAATCTAAACTTCTATTTCAGAAACATTTTGAAAGAAAACAGTGCCAATCTGCATCTAAATTGTCCAAAGATGACATGCAACCCACTATATCATTTAACTGCAGCATTAATCCATTGAAACCAGTTAAATGGGTTTATGACCATGACATTAAGGTTATCAAAAAGTCCTATTACACAGCCACAACACGCAATAAGGATTATTCAGAACTGGTTTTGTTTTGTGCGTTAACTGTGGAATGAGCCAATGATATTAGCAAGTGAAATATCAATGTAATTCTCTCGGTCTCCAGGACAGTTTTGTTAACAGATGGTATTTAGTCCTTGCCATGTTCCATGGCAGATATTCTCCATGGCAGTTGTGTTCCCTGTTTGTTCCTTATGGCTGTAGTCAGCTACCATTTGAATTTAATTCCATCTCACTTGACACAATTATAAAATATCATAGATAATTCATAGATCTCATGAATATCACATGTGAAAACCATAAAAAAGCCTAAAATTTAACTCTGCAAGCTACACGTGAAACTGAAGGGGTACAAAGTCCAACTCTGGAATAATCAGGTACTCCTGCACAAATGTTTGGATTATTAAATGTTTCAATAATGAACAATTTTCCATAATGTCTTATTTTCTTAGCTTTTCTCAGATATACTAAATGGTATTTAATAGAACCTTTGGTTTAGAAATATCTCTACAAATAACATTCAGATAGCTGCTAGTTTATGACCCTTTTGTTTTTTTACCTTTCCCATCCATCTTCAGGCTAACTGCAGCATCGTACTGCTTGATTTGTGTATACCCTCAGTTTATTAATGATGATGTAGATCACTACCCCCCACTTTGAAAAATGTCACTAAAGGGATACCCAGTGCATTAAGGTGTGATGCAGAGGGCTCTTGTCCAGGCTTTACTGTGTGGAAACATTAAGAGACAGAATGTGTTTCTGTGCAAGATATGGCCCCTCACGCAAATAGTGCCCAGCATTTTTGAAGATAAAATATTGTCCAATTAATCCTCATGCATTTGGCTGAATCTGAGAACTCCTGTAAATCCCTGCATTCATTGTGCTTTTGCCAGCAGCGGTGAATCCATCAATAAATGTCAGCATTGCAGTTCTGTTGGCAGCCTCATGCACACAAGCTGTAAGTGAACCACCACTATCGTGTTTAACATGAAGTGAGATGCTCCGGGATATCAGCTGCCCCATTTATTTACACATTTTCCTGTTCTGAAGTTTTCTGCTGTGCAGAATATAGAAATAAAAAAATATGCAGCTGTCCACATAATAATGGTCTGTGGTTTATGCATTGATTAAGTTTATTTTAATTTCAATTTTCATTTGACATGCTTTAAATACCAATTAAACATGTCGATGAAACATGCTCTAAGTCCATGGTTCCCAACCTGGGGACCCCCAAGGAACACGGGGGTCTCCGAGGCTATGAACTTTGAGAGCCATTGTGATCAATGTCCAAACATTGTCCCTTAATTTTTTTTTTATTCACCTTATTTCCATTTAAGGTAGCTTGAACAATAACAATCAAGCAATAAGAAAT
>JAOXYM010000012.1:6353106-6365157 GCA_028567055.1 Leptatherina wallacei | reverse complement strand
TGTACCTATTTTAAGGGAGGGGGGGGGGGGAGTAAGGGTTATATATATGTTCATTTAATTTTGGCTTCATGGAAGGACAGGACTCAGCAAGAATCCAGTATTAATGGCGAGAATCTCAGTTGAAGCATGTGGCAGGGGGTCCATGGCTTTTTAGTAGTTGCATGAAGGGGGTCCTCAAGGAAAATAAGTTGGGAACCACTGCTCTAAGTCAACTTTAATTGAAATACAGTTTTGTGTTCAGTGCTTAGAACTTGTTTCTTTTTCTTATCTTCATTTTCCAATATGAAGCCCTGATCCTAATAAATAACAATATATAATTTTTCCAAATGGTAAAGTTTGATATGCAAGAAAGGGGTTGGACTGGGACAAAAAAATCAGCCATGGCTTTTTGGTCCATATTTGTATGCACACCACAAATCTTTGTGATCCCTTAAATGTGAATATCACCCGTGCAACTCCAAACCATGCAGTGAGTTAGCAGCTGATTTCATAAATAACTGAATAAACTAATGTGGTAATAAAACACTTGTTTTATTGACATGTTTTCTTCACTTCATCATAACTTTCTAAACAGCTGGTTCAGACTTACTGGGTTTACTGGATCTCTTTACTCCAGAACTGAACCTCAATGTTGTGAAAGCAGTGCAGCTGACCACAGCCTCTACCATCATCGCCATCATCATCAATTGCAGCTGATGAAGGTCCTGCTGCGGTCGAACTGTCAATCACTTTTGGAAATTAGGCAGCGTTATTTTCTATTTTTAATCGTGCAGTTTCTCTGTGCATCCATTCCTCTGTTCTATCGGGTAGCTACAGCCACTGGCACAGAAGCGGAAGGAGTTTAAAGTATCTGATTGGTTCAGCCTGGTGTCAGTCAAGTACAGAACCAATGGGCCGCAGAGCAACGTGTTTAATGGACCGCTAATCAGGAAATAAAGTTCTGTGCTGACTGGATGGATGAATTACTCAGGCGCAGGGACCACAGGGTAAGAGGGAGGTGTTAAAATATGTTGAGCGGGCCGATCTACTGAGTTTTATGGACCAGTCAGACCAATAAATAAATTGTGTCTGCCCAAAAACCATGCCGGCCCACCGGGACAATGCCCGGTATGCCAGATGGCCAGTCCCTCCCTGCATAGCAGTAACTGATAGGAGCCATGTTATAGCACAGCCACTCTGCCTCCTTGGAGCACATTGTTGGAATAAGGCAAAACAAAAGATATGAAGAAAACTGATAAGAAAATATAGGTATTATTTCACCGGTGGAATCTGTTTTCCCTCCACAGCTGTAGAATGTTACCATTTTGCATTCTTCTCCTTTGCTTTATTTAAGCCATTTCTTCCTGCAGTGATGCCATTCTCATCCGTGGTGCCCCTGTAATCAGTTGTGTTGAGTTTGTTAACAAGTTGTTTGAAGGCTGCAGTGCTGGGAGCTTGATCTCTGTATCCCTGCAGCATAATGTGTTAACCTGACTTTACAAAAGATGATAACACCTCTTTGGTGTTTGCTATTTTTTGACTCTCTCACTAGCACAGTGACTGAATGCAAATGCGCACACGCATCAATCTTATTCTCTCCAATTTCCAAAATTCTACTCATGCCCTCTTGTTCTTACGGCATATTAGATTTTAATTATCCACCTCAGTTCAGCCACAGTCGGACCTTAACATCACCTTTATTCTTGATCTTTTCAGTGTAACAATCTTAAAGATCTTTTTTACAGTGACTTGAATCCACTTGATTTCAAAGAGGGTAACTGGTTCTCACATGACATTGCACACATGTGCTTTATCTAACCTTGGGAGGAAGTTCTCGCTTCTTTGTCGTGTTGAGGATTGGGACCCAAACAGTTTTTTTTGTTGTTTTTTTTGCTTGAGAGAAGCTTTCCACTTATCCTAACTGACTGCAGAGTTATTTAAGATTTTTAAAAGTGCAAATGTGTTTCATAAATGCTCCTTTCCCTTTAAGAATGTTGCATTATGGGTAAACTGGTTGAGATGTACAAAGTTGTTTGGGAATAAATGACTAACCAAAAAGGAAAATCAGGTGAGAAATGCTTGGATTCAGGTTACTCATTGTCATTTAAGTTTCCAGATGGTCCAGACTTCAGGATAACACGATGAAGTGTGGTTCACCTTGTTCCACGTCTCAGAAGTGGGGAAAAAACCTTCTTTAAGCTATGTTATTTGTCTGATCTTCATCCTTTGTTTGTTCAAACAGTGAAAGCAAGTCTACAACTACCACTATGAGATAAGTGCTTCTGGATGCATTTAATCATACATGTCTCTTTAAATTGTTTATGGACATTTTTTCATTAAAAAAAAGAAAACGAAAAAGAGATGAAAAACATTTTCTCAACATTCTCTTTTACAAGGAAGAAAGTAACTTACTAACCGGTTACTAACCACAACAACATTTAGATTTTTCCCTGTTTAAACATCCTACTTCAATCAAATTGATCCCCTCATTCAGATGTATGATACGTTATTGAATAATGTTCATAGAAAATGCTTCATTCTTCACAGTGATGGGAGGAACGGCTCTTTTCAAAGTTCCAGCTCCCTTAGAAGAGCCCCCTTTAGTACCACTCCGAGCTCTTTCAGCCTAATATAGCGATTGTGAATTGTTTGTGTGCTGGTAAACAACTTTTATTCACGGCTTTAATTTAAAAAAAAAAAGTCTTATTTTTATGGGTTTTTTGTTATCATTTAACATTTTAATCAAACCTTTAAATTAACAGTTGAACACAGAACCACAACAAACAACTTATTAATAAATTTGGTCTAAAAAGGCCTAAGTCTTCACGTAATAATACTTTAGATAAAGATATTTTCATTAAACAAATTCAGCACTCAGCTTTTTAGTCTCCAATATAATCTAAATATGCAGCTAGATTAGGCTTATTTGTCAGTTTTGTTTAATTTTTTTCACTTCCTGACGCACATGCTTGTATTTAAATCAAAGCTCCCCGTCTCTTTCTGTCGGAACCTGGAACTAGACTGTCTTTGGAGAGTCTTCCACTCTTCCTTCTTTTAGATGAAGGAATGACTGAAGTCTTCCTACCATGTGATTGTGCCCATTAAAGCCCCCATCTGCTGAAGATTTGGTTCTTCTTGTTCACTTCAAAGATGCATCACTGATTCATCACCCGCCAAAGTGGCTAGCAAGTTTTAATTCATCCCCCCAAACTGAAATTCAACTTGCATTTGTCGGGTGTTAACTTAGAGCCCTTCTTTACACCAACCCCTACTTTAAAAACCAGCTTCAGCGTCAATGATAACCTTTTTTTTCTCCAAAGTCAAATAGTAATACATTTTACCTTAAATGCACAGTCTTCACCCTCAGTTCACCCCTATCTAAAACCTTTTCCTATCCGTTTCAATCTTAGGTAAAGTGTGAGACATACGAACACGAAGCAGATAAAATCTGATTTGAAGCCTGTTCTGTATGCAAACCTTGAAAAGTAGCAGTGAAAATATAAAGCCTCCTCTGTCCGAACATGATATTAATGCCTCTGGAATGATTTGCTGATTGTGTTGGTTTCACTGTAGATTAACTCTGGCTGTAGCACATTGCCATTACAAAGTGACACTTTGCCCCCCGTAGCTTTTGTTAGTGCTGAGCTGGATGCCACTGCAGATGCTCCACTTGTTGCGTTTCTTCTAAAACACTGCTGCACTCAGACTTTGCCATTCCAATGAATGAATGGCTCTAATGGTTCCTAAAGAGAGGCTGAAAGTATTTTGGACACAATAACCCCTTGCTCTAGCGCCCTCCCTCACCTCCCCCTTCAACCACTTCCCATCTCTAGTGGTTAAAAGCAAGAAGCAATTTCTCTTTTTAGGGTGAAAGTGGAAGGCCAATCCTGCACAAAGCAATTACTGCGAGTTCTCATTCACACAAACACATACAAACACACAAGCAGGGCAAAAAGGACACAGAGACTGCCTTACCCATGTAAGTTTTAATAAAAACCATATCATCGCCACACTAGAGCCTTCTTAAATTAACATCAAGCAGCCTATAATTGCCCTTCCTGCTCAGAAACTTCTCAAGTGGTCAACCAAAAGAGAGAAAGACCTTCTATAATAGTGGAAAAGACAAGCACAAACACACTATAACTCAGATCAGTGTACAAATTGTGACACTGTGCACACACAGAGTCATAACAGAAGCTACAAACCCTGCAGCAAATAACCAGAGCAGTAGCCCACACAAGCAGAAAGTAGCCAGGGTCTCCCCCATCATCAAATGTTCCCCAAAAGACAAAGCATTTGAAAGGAAAAGGAGGGGGGAAGTCAGTAAAGGGGAAAAAAGGAGAGATAAAAGAACAGTGAGAAAATGAGTGTTATGGCTTTTTAGTTCTCTTAAGTGTATGAAATAAAGAATCAATTTATTCCGTATGACTGTGATGTGTGACAGGATTTAAAGCCATTAAGGGGAATATAAGCCAAAAGGGAGAGGGAGGGGGAAAAAAGAAAAAAGAAAAGAGAAATCTCACAATGCAATATCCTTGTGTGAAAAATGGGTGAGGGAACCGAGAATTGAAAGGTGGGTGAAATAAGAATGAGAACGAAAGGGGGAATCCAAAAAGCATGGAACATAAAGTGGAGAGGTGGAAGCATGAAGAATATGAAGGAAAATGACAAAATTAGGGATAAAAGCTGGAAAGATTGGGGATAAAGTGAGACAAATAGTGGAGAAAGATAGTGGGGTAAAGAGGAAGAAAGCCAGATAGTGAATGTAAGAGGATGGGATGGAAGAGGTTCTGGTATCTACAGGCTCTCTGGTGTCTTCCATCTTTGATCTAAATGTACTTTGGCATTTCTCCTCTCCTCTCCTCAGATGCAATTAGAATTCTCGCTAGCCAAGCAGACGCAGATGAAATGGCTGCTTAATGACTTCCTCGGCAACCCGCCCCGGCAACGCAAACCTTCCATCTGGAGCCTCCTGTTTCACTCTGTCCCTCTCTCACCTCCTCCTTCCCACTCCCTTCTTTCTCCTCTCTTCTACATAGTCCCACTTTGATTATAAATGAGTTTCTGGTCTATTTTTTTTTTTTTTTGGGTCCGTTTCCTTTTACAGTCATATTGAAATATAACTTATACCAAACTTAATGCCAACATGGATAAAGCTACAGCTCCAGAAACGTGATACATAGTAAACAATGTAAGCGAACATAAAGGAGTGATTTGTAAATCAATGATAACCTCTTTTTGATTTGATGGCACAAATTCAACACGTCGAATTTTGTTGGAACTTTGAAAGAACCTTTAACGTTAGCGGTAGCTAGCTAACGAGCCAACAGTGAGAAATAAGCAGTAGCCTATAGTTTATAAAGCAAGTAATGTGACGTCACCTGTTTGTGTTCATTTTGATAACTTGAGTTGAGCAAGTTAAAGAGGTCATCTTGCTCCAAGCATGGCTTCCCAACACTTTTTTTTTGTGACTTGTGAACAGTAGGCTCATAGCAAACCTGTCATGGCACCCTAAATGATTGAGTATTACAAAAGTGGACCATAATTGCACTGCTCTTATAATATCATAGGATTGAGACAATACATTGTTTTAAAAAGAAAAGTTACAGATCAAGTCAAAAGTATTGTCATTTTCCCATAAAACTTCTTTACAAAACATTAAAATCACGCCCGCCTGGTGTGGGACCATTCTTTGTCTATCATCCGTGCATGTATTTTTATATGTGCTGCTTAATGCTAATTTGAAGGAAATATTTTTCAGGTAGCTTAAAGTTTAAAGCTTTGTGCACTCCTAAAACAACAACTGATTTACCTGGGTATGATAGTTAAAGTGGGCATTGAAATGATTTTCAAATGCAATATGAAGAGAGTGAAACAAGAAGCCAGAGGCGATGAAATGCTCATTAAATCAGACAAGCATCTCAGCCTTAACAGAGGTTGTTTTTTTTAATGCCTAACAATGCATAGAGAAAGTTCTGTTATTTTTATTCACACATTTTTATTTAATGGTCTTCCTAAATTTCAAAGGACTACTTATTTGAAGTTTCTGGAAGAGGCTTTGGTTCTTCAGCTGCCTGAAAAACATCCAGTCTGAAATGAGATAATGCCGGACTGATTCATGCATTGGTTCTCTATAAAGGAGGCATGCCTTTTTGACTAGAATCATCATAAAAAAAATGAATAAATGAAAAAAGCAGTTGTCAAACATTTTCCAAATTTTTTAACATTAGCAATGAGCTCCATTTTTCTCAGTCCAACAGATGAGCCAGCTTACTGAGGATGTGTAGAATAGTTTTAATACTGTTCATTTTTGTAGCAGGTAATATGTGTGGTTTCATCCGGATATAAAAAGCTGACAGATGTTAACATTTAAAAACATTTCATCGTTTTAACTCTACAACTTCAAATTTAAAATTCAAGCTCAGTGTCCTCAAGCATTATATTTGCTAACCAGGCAAACAAAATCTGAAGGGTAACATTTTATTTCTAGCTATGGATTCCAGACTAATTTAATCACAGCACTGCCACACAAAACATTTTCCAGAGAGTTCATGACAATGCATGAAAATCAGATAATCAGCCTTCTGGTTAAAGCATGCTTATTTAACCTTGAAGTTACTGCAGTCTCCATCTCTTTATCCACCTTCCTTTTTTCTTTCCATCTCACTGGTACGTCTCAGTACTCAGCTCATCTTTTTATCACTCCACAGGAGGGAGGGCACACTTCCTAATCGAGCTGAGGAATGCAGATTTAATGAATTTGGCAGATGAGTCACATGGTGCGCACACACGAACAAACATCCACAAATATGGAGCTTACAAGCACACACAGACACGGCTGATCAACAAAAGCCACTAAGGCTTGTTCACTTCCAGTTGTAGGTGGAAGCCAATTTTCGCAGCAACTCTTACATGGATTTTGTATCGACTTCCATTTATTCTGGACAACCTAATCCAAACTCTAACCTCAACTATAACCAAGACATGTCCACTAATCTCAACCTTAACCTTATTCAGATCTGAGAATTTACATTTTGCCTTCTTAGATGTGCACTTTCATGAGGACTCCTGGTCCCTGTAAGATTGATGTTTGTGAAGGGAAAAGTCCCAGTGGGGGAAGAAAATCAACTACATTTAGGACACAAGCAGAAAGCACAATATGTTTGTTGACGAACCTTAACCAACAGGACCACCACATTCACATCCACCAAGATTTAATAGATTTGTAAGCTTGTTGGCACAACATGATTGCATGCAATGTATATAAATATCACACAACTCTTGGCATTTTCTGCATGTCATTTTTTATAAAGATTCCAAACTTTTGGTGTGTTATACTACAGTAACATACCAAATGGTTAAAGCCAGGGTGTCATACTGTCGCATTACATTTTATAGACATCATGCATACAACTATAAAGTAATTGAGTACATATAATATGAAACAAGACATGGTGTGCATTCATTAAGTCAGTTTATGAGACCAGACTTAATCCATCTCTTCACTTTCATGTAATGGGTATCCATGCAGGTTGTGATCATCCTGCCAAAAACAAAAACAAAAAAAACCCAAACAGCTTTCATTCCTTTGCTCCTGCAATTATCAGGTATTTGAATGTATTAAGTATGCTTTGCCTCAGTTTATTTTAATATGATAGTAAAAACAAAAAATCGTCCACACCACAGTATAGGAATAAGGGACACATAGTTCTTTAAATACAAAAACTTTATAAACTTAACAGCAGTCTAAAAATCTGTATTGAAATAGCAAAGTCAAACAGCCACATGACAGAAATAGCTGTCCTTCGGAACTAAAACAGACAAGACTGCACACAATTAAATATCCTATTAGCTTTTTCACACCTTAAGTCGTTAATTTAGTCTATTCATTACAGCTTTGTAAGGAAATAAAAAGACATGCTTGAGTGTTATCAGCATGCAACACAACTTTCACCTCATTCAAACAATCATGTGGCACTAACAAATGACTTTAGTTAAAGCATCCGTATGCAATGAAGGCAGATTTTAGCCTGTGCCAGAGGGTAAAAGCTACGACTGTGTGAAGAACACGAGTTCAGTCAGGCCTTTTGCTGATGTCAGCTTACAGATTGCTATACCATGCAGTAATATTATAGGCAATAGGCAGTTTTCAGTGGTACAGTTTAGCATAGCTGTGGCTCACAGCAGTGGGTCAGTGATGGTCTGGGGAGAATTATCCTTAGAGGGCCGCACAGACCTCCATGTACCAGCCAGAGGCATCCCGACTGCCTTACCAAGATGAGATCCTGAGACGATTGTCAGACTATATGCTGCTGCAGTGGGACCTGGGTTCCTTCTGATGCAGGACAATGCTCGGCCTCATGTGGATGGAGTGTGTCAGCAGTTCCTGCATGACGAAAGCATTGATGGTATGGACCGGCTTGCCCGTTTATCAGACCGGAATCCAATCCAGCACCTCTGGAATATCATGCCATGTTCCATCCACCCCCACCACGTCGCACCACAGACTGTCCAGATGTTGACTGATGCCCTGATCCAGGTTTGGGAGGAGATCCCTCAGGAGAACATCTGTTATCTCATCAGGAGCATGCCCAGATGTTGTAGGGAGTGCATACAGGCATGTCACATGAACTAGTATTGAATCATCTTGAGGAATTTCAAGAATTTCCAAGTTGGCTCAGCCTGTGATCTGATCTTTCCATATGTATATGTATCATAATTTGTGTCTACTCTTAGCCATTCATGAGTACATTCTATCATACTTTACAATTCCACAGCCAAGCAGATCTTTTCATCTCAGCCTAGATGTTAATCTTTTTTATTATAATCAAATGCCACGAGGTAGGCATATAGACTGTAGTAAAGTCGAATAACAGCTACAAGACTCTGAACCAACTGGTTTTAGCCTCTTAAGCCCCAAGTCCCATGCTGGGTGTGCTATCCAATGATAATGAAACACCTTCATCGCAACAGAACAGCCTAGAATCACAGCATGGATCCCCTTCCACTGCCCACTAAGCGTCTCACACATGCATGAACATGATTTAACATGAACATACACATACTATACTCACACAGTTACTCTAAGTATATTGTTCCTCATGACTAAACACACTAAGACAAGAGAAAATGATCAACTTGTTTATAACTTGTTGAAATTCAAAACAAATGACAAATAAAAAGATAAGAGAAAAAACAAACTGTCTGGGGTTAGAGAGACCCAAACAACCAAATGCCAAATAGCTTTCAGAGATTTTTGTTTAAATGTCAGTACAGAAATGGACACAAAATACTTTTTTTAATTGGAAAAATAAAGGTTTTTTTTACATTTTTGAGGATCTTTTTTTTGTTGTTTGATGAACATTAAATTGTAAAATCAATATCACATTTATGGTTCAATGATATGGAGAAAAGATAATCATTTAAGCTGCATGAAAAATTGTATTAAAAATAAATGTAAAGATCTTGCCCACAAATCATGTGCTCTGACATTTCCCTGTCTAACTTTCACCAAGTCTGCAAGGAAACCAGCAAAAGCAAAGAGAAGTTTAAACTTTCATGATATAACGTTTGTTGCAGTTACTAAACAATCTGTATGCCATCATTATTGTTAGTAGCAAATATTAATGAATAACATACTCAACAGGTGATAGTCATAAAATGTTATCAACATATCAGTTTGATAAAATATATGGAAGTTAGCTTGGTGGGTAATAGCTTAAAAGTCTGGCAAGCTAAACTGTGCAGCTATTTTCCAAACTATAGTATCCAGCTCTCATAAAGTAACATCATAGTATTGGATGTTTTATCCAGCTTTTTTCTCCTCCTTCTCTAAATATTTTTCTCCAAGACATTAAATTAACAATAGTTTCCCTTTCTCTCCAATAAAGGGTTAAATGGTTAAAGAGTTTGTTCTGTAGCATCAGGTTCAAAACATAAACTGATATAGAATATATTTCTTTGTTTGGTCATTGAGTGGAAAGCAAAGCATTGGGCACACAGAACATTAGCTTCTCTTGGTAAAAAAAAAAAAAACGTGATCTTCAAAAAGCCAGAAGTTAAAGATAAAACTTCCCTTTCAATAGCGTGAGGGGAAAAAAGTCTCAGACCTCAATAAATATTTTGGTTTATAGCTCGTTTAAGCTAAACCCTCTCCTAACAATCAATGGTCGCAAGCTTCTCAAAGCAGCTCGCACGTTGAACGTTAAAATAATTGCTGCTCACAAATCAGCGCAGTACGTCAAGAAACGGACCAAGAAAACTTTTCAGTAAAATTTAGAAGACTGTACAGTTCTGCTCTGATCTGTTGTGCAGTGATATATGAACAAATATGACCCTTGTAAAAGAGTCATCGTAGTAAAACCCTTCCTTTAATTCTGACCTCATATTTTAATGCTAGAAGTGGGAAAACTAACGAGAACTAACAAGCATCTTACAACAACTTGTGTAGGCTACTGAAAGCTAAAGATATTTAGGACTCCAACAAGCTAAGCTTTGATGGCCAAGCACTAAAATACTGATATAAGCCCACAATGTGTTTTTAGTTGTAGTTTCCAGAAGAAGGGCAGTAAAAGTAATAATGAGTCCTAACAGCCCTCCCACTGATAAGAAAACGAGCATAGACCGCTTCCTGAGAACAAAGATAGCTCTTATCACCACTTTGCTCCTGATGCATTTAATACATCTTGCTATCTAGAAAAGCTCACAGATGCTGCTTGTTATATATTTATTAAAAAAAAACTAAATCCAAATGTCACACAGAATCTAAGTGACCTCAGATAATGAGAAAAGTCCACATTCAAAAATGAAAGGGATTATTATTCTGAGTGACACGTTAAGCAAAAATACTTTCACCCACATTGGAGTTGAGACCTCACATATCTTGATTTCTTTGTCGCACCAACACTGCCTTTTTCTTTAGTTTAATGCACTACTACAGTATCACTCATAAACACAAAGTGCGCTGATTCCTACAAAACACAGACATGGTTTCCAGTCACTTTTTAAAATACTTCAGTCATTTAAACCTGGAACCTGCAACAATAAAAATGAATGTAGCTGAACCACAGCTGCATCGCAAATGAACAACTTATGAACATTCCCCCCCCCCCATGTGCTGTAAACACAACTCTGGATCAGAACAAGGGACAAAATGCGGATGATGATGGCTGATTTTATTATTAAAGATATTTTGATATTGAATGTTTTTACCATTCCAAAATTTTTAATTTACTTCAGCATAAAAGAAATATACATCTAATTTTTACAAAAATTTGGTCATTTTTTAATCCAACTCCTCATTCATTCATTGCATCAAACTTAATATCTTGGTTTGAAACAGCTGTGATTAATTATGGGAATCATCTCCAGATTAAAGAGCTTGATTAGCTCCGTTAAATTGATTCCATCAATTACAGGTTTGATTGGCTGTGACACAGCTCCGAAAGAGTTATTCATTTATTCTGTATTTGTGTCAAGACTTTTTTTTCTGTGTCTTGTTTTCATGAGGTGTGGAGTCACTTGGCTCCATGTAATAGCTCAGGATATTCGGTTTGGGAATATAAGAGTGAAGGAAGAAAGAGTTTTGGAAAAAAAATTCAGATGCATTTAGATCTTTTTAAAAAACAAAACAAAAAAAAACTGAATAATTTTACTCAAAATCAACACATGAAACCTGAACATGAATCATATTTTAATTCTGTTTTCTACTATGTTAGTCAAAGTTTTTAAATGTGATCTGCTTGTGTCTTCAGAGGTTGGATAGAAAATTAATGTCAGTAAACCTAGAAAACTGTCTTATGTTGCATTTGATTGAGCTTATTTGCTGGACATTTGGTTAAATCTTGGCAGTATATGAATGAAAAGAGACAGGGATTAACACTAAAATGTTCAAAGTTTGTCCTTCATAGAAAAACATTTGGCATATAAAGTCATGAACAACATTTTATTTTAAATGGCTCATTCTGTAAGCAAAGCTATAGGATTTTGTCAAGCTTTATAAATAAATAAATAAATAAATAAATAAATAAATAAATAAATAAATAAATAAATAAATAAATAAATAAATAAATA
>JAOXYM010000012.1:6310997-6324330 GCA_028567055.1 Leptatherina wallacei | reverse complement strand
TATTTGATTGCATCTTACAACTGGACTGAGCTGAGCTTGTGCCCAGAGAACACACAGACATTACTGAGCAGAGCAGTAAAAGACCTTCAAGTTCCATTTTTGGATGTAGTGGCAGACTGTGTTGTGTGAGAATAATTTTCCAAGGTACGCTCAAGCTGAAGTTGCTTGATGGTTTCTCACATAGTGCTGTCTGAGGGCCAGAAGGTCTCACAAAAATTCAACAGTGGTTGAGGTCTTCTGCCTTTATTCACTGAGATGTTCCCAGACTACAGATTTTGCATTGATGTCCAACTGATCAACTAATGTCTTACAGAGTTTTGCACAAAGTGGTGGGTCATGACCTGTTGTTGCTTGGAAAAAGTGAGCTTTTAGGAAAAAATATGTATAACCGATTCTGACACCCTCACCCGTCACAGACGTCACAAGGAGTGTCTGATTAGATAAGAGTTGAGGCTGACAAGCAGATGAAGGTGAAGAGAAGCAAATAAAACTTTATTTCTTGTTTGCCAAACAGAACAGCAGATGATGCAGTGACTTTTTTTTTCTTTTTAAAAAGGAAACTGTGAAAAGCAGGAGACTAGTTAACCAGTGCCTGGTTCAAAATGACAATGTGTGAAGCCAAAACTCAACAGAATCAATTAGAAAGAACAATTTTTTTTATTTTTTTTTTAGAAAAAAAGGTTTAGACAAAACAAGTCCACAAGACAAAGTCAAAACTGAAACAGAGAAACAAGAAACATAACAAAACCCCAAAGACCAAGACAGAACCCATAAACCATGACACAAAAACCCAAAGACCATGACAGCTTGTCTAAGGCCCAGTGACCATGGCAACCTGTCATTCTACAATCTTTTGATTGAAGATCCTGCCACAAAAGTTATTCATAAATATTTTGTAAATGTTTCTTCTTTCTTTTTGCCTCTCTGCCAACTTTTTTGACTGTAGCTGAGATCAGACACTAAACGAGTGTATTTTCAATTACTTGATAAAATGAAGTGAGTCACAGAAGATGCTAAAGATCAATTCTTTGTAGCTGTAAGATGTTAAATAAAAAACTGAAAAATTACAGATTTAAGTTTTTATTGCATTTTTAAAGTAAAAAAAAATCATAAAGTTTTTTGCAAATGGGTTGTTTAGTGAGCGCTAAATTATGACGGAGTAAATATCGCCCTGTTGTTACAGGGTTGTTTTTTTTAAATAAGAACCTAACAACATGAATCTAAAGGAATTGGATGAATTGTGGTGTGAAAAGGGAATAAGAAAGACGAGTGCGCAACAGTTTAGCAGAAGAAAAGTTCCAAAACGGGATCTTTAATGGTGAAACATATATTAAAAGTATAGATTAAAAAAAGGGAACGAACTACCACCAGGGGAAACTAAAGTTGTGAAATTGTATAGATCTAATAACCAAATTAAAGTAAAGCCTGTATAAGAAACGGTTTCATCACACACTGAGTTATTAAAGTGACAAGTAATTTTCATAAAACTTGGTCTCTTTTACACTCTGCACTGCCAAGTCATGTGGAGTAAAGCTATAAAGCTCATACCTATATACAATTATGGAAAGGTTTAGGATTTGCTGCCCCAAACACTTTCTGAGATTCTAGGAAGCGGTCTTCTCTTAACTGCCTTATCAAAGATCACGCTATTTAACAGTAAACTCTTCTCATTTCACTGGCTGGTATCAGTCTGCATTATTCTCTTGTGTCTGTTAACGATGACTTTGGCCCAGTGCCTCAGCAGCTCTAACAGCCTTTTATCTGTCCCTGGCTCTTACACCAGCTTAAATTTGTCAGGGTCAAACTGGGAAGATTGTTTCTGTCATCTGTTAGGATGTAGTTGAGCCTAATAATGTCTTTCCTTTGTTTGTAGATTGAGTCAAAAACTTTCAACCAGATTATTTTTTACCTCAGTTTAGAGAAAAGCACACTACATTTGTTTCAGGCTTGATTTTAAAACACTTTTATAGGCTGAAGAGCTGAAATGATTGTTTTCACATTACAATGGCCTCCACTTTCTCTTGAGTAGACACACAGCCACCCACCCTGTTCCCCTCTTTTGCTTTTGCTTTCATTGTTTTTGACCAGAAATATGGCTCTCAATTCGTCACCCTGAAAAAGGACCACTGATGCAATTTTACCATTGATTCCTCCTGTACCCTCAATTGCTTCAAAATCCCTCATGGGCTTAATCCCGTCCTCCTGCTAGACTATTTATACTGGGCAACAGAAATTGGGGAAAGCCCAACACAATACACGATTTTTCACAAAAGTGATCAATCATATAAAACTATTTATTGTCTCCCAAAACACCAGCACTTCATTATTACACTTAAAAAGGAGCTACCTGTTATAATTTATGCCATCTTTGTCTGCAGTGATTATAATTCTCTTGCTGGAATATTTATCTAAATTTCCTCCAATCAACTCTTCCGCTGGTATTTTTCTTAAAGAATGATGCAAAATAAAATATTAAGAAATGGCAAAAAGATTTAATTTTGACGGGTTGTGTCAAGAACGACATCTGATAAAAAACCTATGCTGAAACAATATGTAAATCAGTTCTGGAGATGGAGGCAAATGATTCGCTGTGGCAACCCCTGAGGGGAACAACCCACAGGAGAAGAAGAAGAAAATGAAGAAGCACCTTTTAGACTTGGGTCATTTATGTTCTCCATCAGAAAACAATGCATCTCAAAGGTTTGACGAACAACCAACTTCCAGAAGAAAGACTGAAAAACACCTTCATCGCTTATATTTAAACAAATATTAAATCAGCTTTACATGTTTATGTTGATGGGAATTGGAAATCCCTTTCTGTATACTGTAAATCTGTTTGTTAGTGCTTCGAAAAAATTCTTGCCTGCAACTGTGACTCAGTAAGTAGTAGCATCTGACCCCAGAATCTTGGGAAGTACTCCAAGTCTGAAAGGCTTTAGGTGCAAAAGAGCCTAAGTATCAGTGAGGTCAGCCTTTCTAAAAATAAAAGCACTCAATGAGGTACTTCAAGTCACTCTGGATAAAAGTGTCTGCTAAATATCATTTAGTATATTGTATTACTCCTGTTAATGGAAGATGGACCTCACACTCTCACTGTCCATTGACTTCAACCATTCCCAGCAGGCCATCTGTCTGTCCACTGACTGCCATTTAGTGTCAATGGCACCATAATTCGTTATGTGAATGACGTTTGGACACTCAGCAGCTCGTTAAAAAGGTCAGAGGTTAGATGGCTGTGAAATGGAGACCTCACTCTCTCTCTCTCTTTCAGCAGCCCCCTTAGACTTGGTTCTTTAACATTTACGGTTTCTTCAAGGCTGTTTTTGTCGTTTTCCCCTATAGTCGCTGGATGTATGCATCACCTCTTTTACCCTCTGCCCCTTTCTTTTTCCCTGTACAGCTGCGTTTTTAATCTTTTCTCTGTGCATCTAAATGAATGCATAGTCATTTTCTGTATGGATTGGGCTGTTGACACTGACATGTGTAAATGTTGAATAAGGCCGCCTTTGGGGAAATAATTTCAGAGATGCAAAAAAGGTCAGTGCCATGTTTGCTGCTGCCAGACTTTTGAGTTTTGCAAATCCAATAAGCTGCCGAGGTTTGGCCTTACAGCACCAAGTGTATACACAGAGTGTATACTCGGAAACGACAGCCACAAAAAGAAAAAAAAGTTGAGAAAGAAAACCTTGCTTATGATTGTCTATCAATTCATTTTGAACAATAATATCTTTCTCTATTTAAACATCTATTTTGACTCATAATAAATCAAATAGTAAATCAAGACACACCATTTTACAACCTTATGAGTACAGCATTTCAGCAACACATTGTACATTAGAGCCAATAGAAAAGAAAGAGCCAAGAAAAAGGTATGAAAATGGTGTATAAAAGGAAGGTATTGAACGGTGTATAAAAAAAGGTGAATGGTGTATAGAAATGGTAAGTGTGCGAACTATTTTGAATGTATTGAAAGACAAATAATATGAGTCGGAAGAGTTTAAGACAAGAAACGAGGGGGGGTTGAGGTTCCACCACAACTAGCCACAGGAGACCCTTACTCTGCTGAAACACAGCCAGAATGTCAATCATCTGGGCTTGTTTATATCCCTCTCCATGCTTTTTTTTTTTTTTTGGTAAGACACTCATATTGCCCCTCTTCTTTTCATGCTATTTATTCAATCTTTCACATCTCTCACATCTGGTTTTCTTAATACAGTGGTGTTCAATTCGACTAGACTTTTTCTTATTCTTTTTTAATGCTGGCATTTTAGTTGATAAATACAGCAAGGATTTCTTCTAAAGAAAGGGCAAAATTCCAATTGGGTTAACAACCATGAGGCATTCTGTAAAAAAAATGAAAATGGCGCGGATGGGACCAATTAAAAATAAAGACAATACCTCTCGGTCTATGTCGAAACACTTTACTCTCATGTGTTTGGTCCAGACGCTAAGAAAACAAAACCTTTGCTGTTGCAAGTTACTCTTAATAAAATCTGGGAGGATTAAAGTTTGGAGGTTGCTGTTATTTATCAGATTATTCCATGTTGCGATCTGTCATTTCCCTTTGAACAGCTGATCATATGTCAACTGAATCCATTGCAAACATCCCCAAATGTAACCGCAGTTCAAACTTGTGCCTAAATCTGAATTACTCAGATTACGATTTAAAACCACTAAAAGGGCTCATTTAAGTGCCATCGATGTACATTTGCCACCAGATTTATGGGAAGAAGTGCATAAGTGAAAGGGGCTTTGCCTACTGCTGTACACACTGATGTCGCAGCACCGGCAAGTGATGGTAGAATGCATTGCAGTGCTGCTTTCCAATATGAAAAGTTAAGGTTTGAAGACAGTGGTAATATGTGTCTCTTTTCCAACATGAACTGAGCTGAGATTGATTTAACAGATCTAAAAAGAACCAATGAGCAGTGTCACTGAGTTTAGATAATATGGTAAAAGGATAAAAAAGCTCGACTGATGTCTCACCGGAGGTTTGACTGTGGGATACTTGTATACTGTTTTGTGCAAGCAGGATTATGAAAGGCTGATATTAGTGCTGTGGCCTGTGCATCCAAACCCAGAACACAGCTAAGGCAGGAATAAGTTTTAAAGAAGTAGAAAAACAAAAGGAACCTCAGAAGCGCAAGTCATATCATCTAAAATGATGGTATCATGATGATAAAACGATGACACGCTAAAATAGAGCTGTAAGAAGAAACTTATTTTACCTAATAGACATTTTAACAGCTAATATCTACGCAATTATCACATTTCATGGGGAAAAAACTGAATATCTTACTGGCATTAAAAACCTGGCTTTTCACTGTATGGATTGTGGAATATTAATCCATATATTTTCTAACCCCTAGCTTCTAAAGAAAATCACACACTTTTAGAGAATGCAGATAAAAGGCATAAAAGACTTAACTATGTGTTACCAGAAGTTCCCGCTTATCCTAACAAAGCAGGGGCAATCTCCCTGCTGTTGAAATTACAGGGCATGCTGACACGTAGGACTGGCAGGATCCTTGAATCACCCACCCCCTAACAGCTCATATCTTCATTTGCTTTCAGACTATGGAATCATATCAGCTGATACAGGCGACCCCATGCAGCGACACACAGCTCCAGTCTCTGTTATTCTGTTCTTACTTGTATCAGTATGAATAAAATGTAGTCAAAAGGCCAGCTGCTTGATCTAATCGGACTCCTTGGATGCTACCAGTGTTGCATTGGCCACAGACTGTGTGAGACAATGTCTTTTGTACCCTTATCTTAGCTTTATGAAATATCAGGTCTGCATGCAAAATGAATCTTAATGAATTATTTTAATATCCAGAAGTATGATCACTTGCTTAAGAAAAGAGCTGGAGGAGCCACTTTATCTGATTTTTGTTAATAGATTGTGCTTCATTCTTTTTGGTAGGTGGTAATGTTATGTCTGCTGTGTTTATCAATTTGAAATACTTGTAAAGGTGTATATGAATACAAATATTAACCTAAACTCACATTCTAAACCCACATTCGGATGATCCAATAAACATGGTAAGATTACCTTTGGTTTTAGGTACTGTAGGTGTTTATGTTTTGGCTTTTTGAACCAACCCTGTCATTACAAGAAGGGAGACTCCATTACTCATCAAGATGGCCCTAATTTTAACTTTGAAGGCAGTGAACATTGTGTTCAACTTTCTGATTATTGCTATGATAAAGCCTTGGCCTATCTTCAGGCTGAATATGTGTAATCTAATCATGTTGCCCTGTACCTCATAGCTAGATTCTGGTAACACTACTCACACACCTGCCACATTCAGAAAAATGTGACGATATAATATCATTCAGGTCACAGATTTATTGATTTGTTCATATAAACAAACCAACCAGATTGGTGATGGCCATATATGTGAAGTCCCTCCCTTCTCAGCATCTCAGGAGGTTTTGTATAAAGTTCGTAAATCTCCTCTTACATTTAAACCATCTCTCTCCTTGATGCATAACAAAAAAATCTAAGGATGAAGCTTGCTGTGTTTATCTGTCTGCTGGTACCGTTGCAGGTGGTAGCTGGTTCATGCATCAACAAGACTGTGGAAGTCTTAGTGGCAACCGGTAATGGTCTTTCAGGAGATTTATTTGGGGAACCAGATCCTTATATCGTGGTAAGTTTTGGTGTTAATTTTTTCTCAAAACATAACAGAACTTTAGTTGTCTTTTTGATTTAATGAAGTGGATATCATGTAAGCAGTACATTATGTGTAAAGCTTGCAACATACTTAATTGATGCTTTAATGCAATCAAATGGTTGATCTAATATGAAAAATAATTAAGTCATTTGTATTTCCCTACTTTGATCTAACAGATCCAAATTGGTAATGAAACTCAACAGTCCAGCGTCATTTATTCAACTTCCAACCCATCCTGGTGGGAAACGTTCCAGTTCAACTCTACTTCCAGTGATGACATGAAAATCGAGGTCTGGGAACGAGACGGGATGTTGTTTGGAGGCGACGACCTTCTGGGAACCTGCACGGAGAAACTCACACAAGCCAGCAATGCGACAATGGTACACTGTACGATGAAGAACTCGGGAGTCGTCAATCTTTATTACGAGTGCTCTGAAATGTGACCGGCAACTGTAAACCCAAGAATACATTCTGAGTTTAAGAGAAGTCCCTTTCTCGGAGAAAAAGAAAATATTTATTCAACATCCTGATGAGTTTATTTCAACAGCAGGCTATTGATTTTCTTCTTTTCTCTTCTTTATTACATTTGAAGTAATGGCTGTTGTTTGAAAGTTGTCATCTTAAATGCCAGTTTAGAAATTTCTCTGTATATATTGCATTAACACATCTGTTTGGGAATCCTTAATAGCTTTAAAAAAATAAAAAAAATATTTAAATGAAAATGAAAATAACATTATGAAATTAATGATATAAATGAATGTTTTGTTTGTTTGTTTTGAATTACTTATAGTAATAAAATCCTTATCAAAACAAACTGGAAGTCTTTCTATTTTAAAGGTACAGTGTGTAAGAATTACTGACATCTAGTGGTGAAGATGGGCATAGCAATGACTTCAAATGTCAAGCACAGTCTTGAATAGAAGGTGGCCATCAGTGGTCAAAATTCTTCCAGACAAACATGTCTGGAAGAACATCCGATTGCCTCAGGTGCAGCAAGAAACTACTTAAACACTGTGTACATATGTACATATCTCCTTCTATCTGCCTTTTAAAGTCTTAAATTTCCCACACGGTGCTCTGGTATTAATCAGACAAAGCCAGTACTGTAGTTTTACATCCCAGAGGGCTCTAGCTTGTCACACAGAACTGTTTGTCCAGAGACATAGTAGTAAAAATAGTGGCAAAAAGTAGATACAAACGGCTCATTGTAAGAGAAAAAAACTTAACAGTTATTTCAGAAAAGTGATTAGATACCAATGGAAATACAGTTTTTCATAATATATTAAATATTTTTGTCATTGACCTTTTATCTTGTTATCTGTTGCACCTTTAAAGTTAATACAGTGTTGGGGTACTAACTGTAGTATAAGGGTAGGGGTTTTGTTTAAGGAGCTGTAATTTTACCTGGACATGTTTCAACGGAGTCTTCAGACTTTAAACTTCAGTCTTCAGATGTGCACTGTTACATGTCTTTATCAGCTGGTGGTATTCTGGATCGGAAAGCAACAAATTCAAACACTAGATCGAGGCGGTTATAGAAATCAGGAGGACACCATCAACTGTGATAAGGGGGCATGCTGTCAAACACATGGAACTCTCTCCTGCAAAGACCACCGGGTGGCAGGAGGCGTTACGAGCCAGGGCAAAAATCTGTCAGATTGCTGGGCTGGTCACGTCTCCAGGATACCACCAGGAGTAATTAGTTGTGCAAATGGAGTAGACAAAATGAACCTAGTCATCTACAGCTCATCCGCAGAACATTTGTAGATACTCATCAAGCCATTTTCAAAACATTTTGACAGTAGACGGTTGGTGAATGAATTGATTTGTTTAAAAAAGAAAAGGGAAAAAGCAAAACAAGCCAACAATCATGGTCAGAACAAGTGTAATGATTCCTCAGGCCATAAGAACACAGGATTACTTTAAGCTGCCGGTTTCCTTCTAATATCTCCTAGACAAAGCAGAAGGTTTATGGATAAATGTTTCTGGACACTGTAGATATATTTATGAGACCAAAATATTTTTTTCATATTCCAAAACGCGAATCTTGGTCAGTATTATAGGACTTTTAAATCATATCAGTAAATACCAAAGAACAATTAGAAGACATCTACATGAAGGGAATTTCTAGAGAAAGGACAACAGAGACCCCACAAAGGTCTTTATTTGAAAAAACAACAACAACAAAAAAGATTTAGTAGTTGAGTTGAAAAAGACTAACTAGTGGTCTTTATATTAAAGTTGCTTAACAGGAGCAGAGCAAAGGGGGTAAAGGGCCACAAGCCAAGATTTGAACCCAGCTGGGTTGTATTGAAGAAGTTTGGCCTTGTGAATGTGGGGAATGCATTTAATCATTTGAACTACCCTAACCTAGCGCATGAGCAGAAAATACAAAGCATGTGTAGGACTAAAGGCTGGCTCGGTAGTTGTAACTTTACACAAGTAGGGTACTTCTTTGCTTCATCATTAACATTTAGGATATAGCATGTTGGAACTTTAAGAAAAAAAGTGTAATCAAGGTTGACGAAGGAATGCAATACAAGAGAGATTGCTCCTTTAAAAAAATAAAATAAAATAAATAAATAAAATTTGCCCTTATCGCTCCCAGAAATGCACAAACAGTCCTGAAACAGATACATAATGGACCTTCTGCAAATTTCTGCTTAGCTTCAATTTCAACTTTAGGAAAGATTTCCTACCGAATGCAACAGGTCCCAAACATGATAAGCAGCTCAAATCTCTGCCAGACATGTTCTGACCAGCATCAGTAGGAATGAAATGTACTTAAAAGGACAGCTATTTTATCTAATCTGAAACCATGGACCCCTCCAGTTGTGCTTCAGCCAAAGATTGTTTTCAGACAATGTATGTAGTACATTTTATCTATTAGATTTCTGGCTGCCAAGTTAATTTTAAGTGATTATCTTCATAATTCAATACAAAGAGAGAGGAGGGTTGAAGTTGTGACTTTATTTTGAAAAATATTTTCACCTCACCATAAGCAGTTCTTATACAAGTTTGGCTCAGAATCTCTATGATGAATAAAAACCAGGTTGTTCCATGAGAACATGGCCATTTTAAAAGCATTTAAAATAAATTTCAGAGCAGTGTTTTTTCCAGCGTAGAATAATTATGATTTTATATCAATGTTTATAATTATGAGGCTATATACAAAAAAAAACAATACATCTGCAGACGGGGGATGTGGTCACATGTGAGAAGTCCCTCCCTCTTCAGTATCTATATAGACTCTCTACAAAGTTGTAAAGCTTGTCTTGCATTTGAACCATTTTTCTCTTTGACTCAGTTAAGAGGCCAAAGATGAAGCCTGCTGTGTTTGTCTGTCTTCTGGCACAGTTGCAACTAGCAGTTGGCTCATGTGTCAATGAGACCGTGGAAGTCGTGGTAGGAAACGGTGTTGGCCTTGAAGGGGATCTTTTTGGAAAACCAGATCCTTATATTGTGGTAAGTTTGTGAAGCATCTTTTCTCTTCAAATATAACCAAACATACAATATGAAATTTGGAGACAGAGCTTTTTTTTGTATATCAGTGGTTTAAGAAAAAAAAAAAAAGATGTTTAACCTTAAAAGCCATTTAAACTAATACGCTTTAATATCATAAATTAAAATGACATGAAATCTTATTTTTGTCAGTGGATGGTGAAATATAATCTATATTTCCCAACATTTTTTATCTAACAGGTGCAGATTGGTGGTGACACGAAACGAACGAGGACCATTGATTCAAGTTCCAACCCAACTTGGTGGAAGACGTTCACCTTTGACTCCGTCTCTAGCACTTTCATGACCATAGAGATCTGGGATGAAGATACGCTTGGAAGCGATGACAATCTGGGAATCTGCACTGAGGAGCTCAAGCTTAGCAGCAGTCAAACAGCTGTGCACTGCAAAACATCTGGAAATGGTGTTGTCAACGTCTTTTACAAGTGTTCCTAAATGGAATAACCTTTTGAGACCAGGAAGGGAGAAAAAAATAAACTTTTTCTAAATGATGGCTGGCTGAAACAAATAAAAATACCCTGATTAGTATTGTTAGTACTTTTTATTTACCAGCTTGAAGCATGAACACCTACCAACACTGATTGGTGCATTTATAAATTGGGTAAAATAAATCTTTTGTTAGAAGTTTTTCTTTTTCAATTTCCCAAACAAATTAAAGAAGACATAATTATTGCCTTTGTGTTTTCAGTTCATATATTTGAGAACTTTTAACAGGATGAAATCTTCAGATTACCTAATACAACACTTTTTACTCTTGTTATAAAGCAGCTGTAAACTCATCCATGGATTAGTTGCACTTGAGGTGAAGATGCTCATGAATCTACAGGAAGGCAGCTTGTGTGAGTGGAGGAAATTTCAAACAATCATCATTTCAAGAACAAGGATTTTTAAAAAAATCCACAAGAAAAAAAGGAATACATGGTTCATTTGAAGGAATTAAAGGCAACACTGGTTTAAAATAGTCATTAATCTTCTTTTCACGAAGAACATTGTCTTTAAGATTGATTCTGCTCTTATTGGGGTAAAAATCGTTTACTAAAATAAACTATTATTCAATGGAGCTGACCCTAGAAATTTACTTGCACATATAAATATGAGCTTGTGCACAGCCATTTCACTCTTTAACAGGAGTTTATAAGCAGGAAATACAAGGAAGCCATTGTGAGAGGCTGCATGCTATCTGAAAGAAGATAAACAATTCACCATGACAATCATGAAGAATATAAAATGTACTTGAAAGGACAGTTACTTTGTCTAATCTCTCCCTGTACATCTCTTGGTTTGCGTCAGCCATGAACCTTATCAGAAAGCGTATCAAATCTCTAGTTGTAAATTCAGTTGGATATTTTTTTCATTAATTAGGACTTAAGTTCAGTAACCATACACACAGGGTTCGAATTACATATAGGAGCTTTCGGGGGAGCCATTTTTCGGGCGTGCGCCATGACTTTGCAAGTTACGTCTGGCCTCTGTGTGCATTCCAACCAGTCAACGCGCTGATAAAGTGGTTTTGGTGGATTGGATTCATCACTTACATCCAAAAATCCTGCTCCTCTTGCTGAGATCGTGTAAAATTAAGGTTGTTGTTTATGCATTAATATGTTAACAAGAGTATGTGTTAATTCTTCAGATTCTCTTTGTATTAACATGCTAATTTTGACAGCTCTATAAAAAAAAAAGAAAAATTTCATTGGATAAATGTTTTGTGTTTTATTTTTTATTTTTTTAATGATCTGGCAACCACTTGAAATTATCTGCGGACCCCCAGTTTTAGAAAAGGATGTAGTTGGCTATATGGCTCACCCCAACTCCTCCCGATTTTGGGTGCATGTTGGCCCTTCAGGGAGACAGGCAGTGGAAGCACCGTGCTGAGCCTCCTGATAATACTCTGAAATCCAAACGCCATGGATTTAGTAACTGCAGTGCCAGAAGTCCATACGGGAGAAAGCTAGCGTCCCAACAACAAAGGGGACAGTGCATGTTTGCAGAAAGAGAATGTGCAGCACCTTTCGGGTCAATTTCTGTCAGCGGATAATATTTTTTTTCATTCAGTCATTTTCACTGCTTATTTCCCATTCAGCATCAAGGGGGAATTGGAGCCTATCCCATCAGCTAGCAGGCGAGAGGTTGCAAGATTTTCTGGTTTAATCTTAAGTATTACCTAAAAATAAAATGTACATGAACAGCCTGATTTTAGTGTTTGGTTTCGAAAATAATGAAAAAGCAGATTTTTGTTTTACATTTTATTTTTTTTATTTTTAATTGAAAATCAAATTAACAAAGTACCATTTTTATTATTATTGTTGTTTGTTTTAAATTCATTAATCTTTTCTTTACATGTAAGTTATTAATAGGACATGCTCAATATTTTGGTCAAATTGAGTCTGGTTTAAATTTCAATCACAACTGACTGAATTGTTTCTTGCTATGTCGTACTCAAACCCCATATCCCCACCTGTCACCATTGTTTCTTTCTGAAATAAACTGTATTGTGACAAGAATATAAATTGAGCTGTGTTTAGTCATTTCAAGAGCAAAAAACAAAACAAAAAACCTGTAAAAACATCTGAATTTCTTCTCCTCGGATGTATGAGCTGTTATCAGAACACTGTATGTAACACAGATCTGGGTGTCCTTTTGACACTGATGTAATGGGATCACAGAGTTATGGGCCCTGAAGGAACCTGCAGGCACACTTCATCTGCTTAACCAAATACCCTGAATACATCTGATTTGATATTCAAATATGACAGACTGGGGACTGAATTTATCTACATGTAGGCATATTTGAACAACATACATACATGCGAATAGTCTCATATTGTCAAATATCATCTGTTCATGATGCTTTTAAATGCACATGGAAAATCTAATTTGTAGCGTGTGTGTTTTTTTTAATTGACCTCTAGATCACACAGTGCTACATTATTCAATGTGTACATTCGAAAGAAAAAACTCAATATCAAAACAAGCAGGCAACATTAGATGGCTATACCATGTTGATATCAAGGATGTCAGAATCAAACAGCAGGAAAGAGATTGATTTAAATAAAAAAAGTACCGTACCGTACCGTCCTCTTCCGCTTATCCGGGGTCGGGTCGCGGGGGCAGCAGCTTGAGCAGGGAAGCCC
>JAOXYM010000012.1:6268210-6278854 GCA_028567055.1 Leptatherina wallacei | reverse complement strand
GCCTAACTCACTCTTTGTGATTTACGTTAATTGAATGGTGGTGGCCTCGGATGGTATCAAATTCCCTGCCTGAATTATTGTCCCAGTCCGGCCCTGGTTTAATCTACATTAACATGATAATTATGTGTTGTTGTGTTAAGACTCAAAATAACTACAAGACAGAGAATAAAGAAGTGGTAAAGTGAAGGATGACATCTACCAACAAAAGACTTGTAAACAAATGTGAACAAACTCTATATTTAAAAAAGAGGAGACACTGACAGTATCTGCTTTTACTTCACTGTTGTCAAGCAAAGCATTTTTTTTTTTACTGTAACTTGCCTCTAAAGCACAAGAAAGCTTACAAGGGTAGTAGATTGTAATATGCTGTTATGTGTTGGAGAAATTTACGAGTGCAGTAATTCAACAGAAACATGATGGGGTTCAGAGAAAAAAGAAAGAAAGAAGGAAGTGTAAGAGGTTGAAAGGGCCAGAACACTTATGCTTTGATCTCAGACCACACAAAAAGGAAAATGTGTTATTAAAGAAATGTATTAAACACTTAAAGGTTGTAATTATTTCCAAGAAATCAGAGATGCTTCAAGTACTGCAGTAGTACAGAGGATGTTTTGAGGAATGGATGTTAGAGGAGAAAGTAGAGGAGGAGAGATGAAGGTGGGAAGTGAACTGAGGATCTCAGGAGTATTGACGAAGACCGCAAGGGGGAGGGAAAAAGTGAGAATGGGTTAGAGAGAGGGAAAAAGTCAGAGTTACACAATGATTGAGAGAAAGGAAGCAGGAAATGGAGAGAGGTGGAATGGAGGACATGTAACAAATTAGAGAACAACATCTTGAAGTGGTATTTTAATATTGTTTCCAAAAGCCAAGGGGACTTATGTGCTCAGTAAAGAAAGAATTAAACAGGGGGGAAGAAGAGGTACAAAAAGAAATGCAAGACTAAACAAAGAATCAAGTCCAGTATAACATCCAAAGATAAATTGGCTTAATGTTGTTTAGATTTGCAAAAGAAAACGAACAAAAAAACACGACTTTTCATTTCAGAGTTTTAATATTAAATCTAACAGAAAGGGAACAGTTGCATAAAAGAGAAGACGGCTGGATGAAAGGTCACAACAGATTTCAAAGAGACCTAGGGGCACAATGCAATGTTAATATAAACTATGCTGAAGGGTATTTCTTCTCAGGTTATATACATGTCCCATGATTTTACAAGTGTTTGCAGGTCCTAGCTCTAAACTCTTAGATTAGATCATTTTGAGAGTAGTACTCAAGAACAATGCAAACAGGCCAAATTTAGGACGTAAAAAAAACAACTAATTAATAAGTCACTCACTGATGTTTGTAAAGCATGCTTCTAGATGTGGGAGACATCTGTGCTGTTTTATAGGTTTCATTTGTATCAAATCTGACACTATGCACAGCATGTCAAACAGAGATTTTACAGGAAAAAAAACCCAGAAGGAAATACACTTTGATATGTTTACCTTGATTGTAAGGATGCATTCAGATTAGTACATAACTTTAGCATGCATGACAGTCTGGAAAATAAAAATGCACTGTTAAAGTACAAGATTTTAAAGTAGTTCTTTGTAGTTGCAAACAAAATGCATCCAAAGAGTAGATGGAACACAGTCACTCTTTGCAGGGATAAATGGAAAACTCTATTCAAATCAAGCTGCTATAAAGAGAGAGGAGGTCGGTCATATCTCAATTCATTTTGAATTACTCCATATTAACCATATCTTGTAGAGCTTTTTCAAAGAAATTAGTCAGCTTTGCATGTTGCATGTACTAAGTTGTGCATCATTAGATTAGTAAATCTTGCAATGCATACAATGTACCTAACATAAAAAGAGTCCAAGGCTCCTTTGATACAAATTCCTTCCAACTGCAAGCAAAAAGTTTCTTTGTCTAAAAACCAACACCAAAATATAGCTCAAAGTGAACCTGAGAGAAAATAAGAAAATTAAATAGGACTACCTCTTTATCTCCCCTCTTCGCTGGCAGAAAAAGGACTTTGCTGAGCACTACAGAGAAAATGGCTTTTGTACTTTCCTCCACTTCAGGGAGCTGAAAACTAAAGGGAGCTTATGAAAGCCACATGCTCAAGGACACATAAGTAGGAAGAGTATTTCCAACATTGGGACCTGAGCCAGCGTCCTGCAGAAAAATAGTACATTTATTGGCAAATTACTTACAACTCAGCAAAATAATATTTCCTTTGATACAGTTGCCCTATTGCAGTAATCACAGAAAAACACTCTACATTCATTTAATGTCACAATCCAAAGGAGCAATCTACAAATATTCTACATAAAACCATGAGAGGGAAAGGGAATTGCACCATTGAATGAGTATCAGGACGAAATCAAGGACAACTCTTTAAAAGATTAATTAAAGCTGATTAAAAACATCTACCAGTTTAAAAGAAGATAAAACACATCATTTTTTCATGAGTATAAGCTTGAAGAACAGCAGTTTAATCCATAATAGTAATGAGTCTCTAAAGACAGAAATATAAGGATGTTTTCGTTCTTTTCTTTGTTTTTATGAATAAATTGTGCAATTGTAGGAGAAAGGGTAAAGCAATTGTTATATTGACTGGTGTGGAATAGTAATAAGGTGGAAACATGTAAGTGGGAGCAAAGTGTAAATATTGGAACATGTTGAAATAAACCATTTAAAGAAACAACTTATTGGTCCCATAGTAAAAGATGCAGGTAGAGGACCCTCAAAAACTCCTTAGTCGCTGGGAAAAGATACTTCCGTTTAAATGCCTCCTATAGTGAACAACAAGAGGTAAGTTGTGACTGCAAAGCTACTGACTGACTACAGTGATGGAAAAAATTTAGTATAAAAGCCAAACAAAGACCCAATTGAACTTACTGAAATACATAAGTTGACTTTGAATGTTGAATTTTTCTAGGTGTCTCACGAGCACTTAGAGAGCAATTATTTAGCAAAAGCAAAATATATTATGACAAAGCACATACTGCTAGAATATCACATTATATCCTTTCTGGGATGACAGTGTGTTTGGTGAACAATTAAGACAGAAAGTAAATACACTCAATACCCCCCCCCCGGTTTCACCACGAAGCGGCTACGCCGAGCTTTCTGCATGCCACCCTGTCCCACCAGGACCGTTTCAGAGATGAGCGTCTCTGCCGTGGCTGGATTCTGCAGTTCACTCGACCACGCCAGAATTACAGCATCGCACGATAGTTAGTACACTTAAAAGAGAACAATAAACCAGCAACAGGTTATTTGGCCAGTCCGACCTGTCTTACATGCTTGCTCTTTATCTTTATTTGATCACTTTTCCTTCTTCTTTGTGCATCATGCCTTGTCTTTTCTGGCATTATCTTCATAATAGGTGTCGTACAAGATCGTGTGACCTCCAAGATAAACGGCTCATCGTCCAGGGTGTCAAGTGTCATGTGAGACTTTGTCTTACCTGATGTCTTGGTGCTTGTGTCGCCGGTTATGATGTAATGTTGATGTTGCAATCTAAAGTCTGCACATTGTGTCTTATTTCTGAAATCAACCGGTTCCACTTCGCTTTTCATCGACTGACTTCGTGCCTGAACAATCCGCTCTGTGTGGGAACATTGATTGACTAGCGTTGCCGCGACCAGCTGTGTAGCCACTCAGCGCTTCTGCTTTCGGAGGAACCGAGGGCTTAGACTGCAGGTTGTCTCTTTCAGAGTATAAATTGAATGTGTACCATTTGGTGCTAAAACACAAAGATCAGAACCTGAGAAAACAACTTGCTAACAATGATGCATAGAAGCACATTGAGCAACATTCTCCTAGAGCAACATATTATAATTATGGTGGAAATGTTAATCATAGCTTGTTGTATTACTAGAACCAATTTGGAGTAATTTTGTTTTTTTCTGATTAGATGTCTTTAAATAGGAAAAGGTAACTGGGAAATAGTAAAGTGTGAGGTACAATATTCAAGAACCACATCCATGTAAGGGCATATATAGTATGTTTTCTTTGTATGTCAGCTGCTAAAGGCAGTTTGGGTGTAAATTACTCCAAATGTTATTGAAGTGTTGGAATGTAATGTTGCCCTGTAGAACACTGTAATCTAAGCACATGGTGTCTACGTCCATCAATATTCCATCACGTTAAAGAGCCATAATCCCCACTAAGTATAACTGAGGAACACAAACACCAAGATTACATCCTATGCTGTCGGACTGTAAATGTTCAGAAAGTGGTCATTTTAGTTACACTAAAGCAAAGTTTGGATGCAGTTATTTATATTCATATAAATGTGAAGATATTACTGTGTGGAAAATACTTGATACATAATCATACTTGCACATATTATATTCAGCTCAGTTCAGCCGTATTTATATTGCACCAATTCACAACAAAGTCATCTCAAGCATTTTACAGACATGTAATATATATACAAAATGAGACTTTGTCCAGAAAACTGCCATCAGTTTGGAAAGGTTCAAGTAGAAATCTAAACTACAGGAAGAGAAGAAAGCTAACATTACAGATGGTGCTGCTCCTTCTGCACCTACTGTACCTCTCTGATGATTATTTTAGTAGCAACACTGTTCCTGTCTGGAGTTTTATTCAGTTTTTTTGCATGTTCTATTGATAAGACATTCTTTCCCCTTGTTTTGTGCTTCGTCTCTTTTGTTGCTGCTTGTGACTTGTTAGTTCTCAGCCCTTTCCAGCTGTTAGATTCTCCTCTATTCTTAACTGAACACAGGAGACTAACTTTCCTTTATGCACTCACCCCCACCAGCAGCTGTGTTTTAACACATTTTTTCAAGGGCATCCGTCTTCTCCATTTCTGGCATTAAAATGATCCCCACTTGCTGTACTTTGGTTTGTATATCACACTCTTTGTTAATAAATTCTTTGTTATCGTCAACAGATTGCTTAGAGACAAATGCATCGATTAATTGAATTAACAGCAGTGCAGCAGAAGCATACTGAGTAATTACACAAAGTGTATTGATTGTATAGACTGAAATCTTGCTCATTTAAATTGATGATGAAATAACTGCATTATCACATTTGTTGTTGTTTATACTTGTTATAATTTCCTGCAAATTTTATACACCAAAACACACACAGACACATATGTACTCAGTCCAGTTCTAAATTCTTTTAATATTTACTTAATTAACAAATTAGGTAACCAAAAGGTTTGGATAAACAAAACTCTTAGCAGTATTCACACAGGCATACAACACATGCACACACATCATAGAAACACAGGTCAGTGGTTATAAAACAACAAAACAACAAGCTGCTTCAATAAGCACTCAGAAGAAAAACAAATTATCATCTAAATGTCTAACCAGCTGGATAATTCACCCTCTTATAAAAGCAGAAAACTCATACAGACTCTTTTGTAGTTGTAATTACACCCAGCCACAGGGCTGCTCATGAAAACAATGTGAAACCATTTCCTGCAACTTTTTTTTTAAATATGAAATAAAAAAAAAACTGCTCTTTAGTCCTGATGTTTGGTTCTCATACCCATGTATCAAATAGATGACAACAATAGAAAAATACCTCATTATTTCCAAAAGGGGGTATAAATTAACAGGTAATTACAAATTAATTACAGAACATCAGATGCATTAAGTACAGAAATGACAGATGAGAAATTGTACACATTCACATAGAATTTTGAATTGAAACAGATGTTGCTGTTGTGTTCTGCAGCATCACTAACACGGCTCTCATAAAGGTTAATCTGCTAGACGCTGTGACAGATATGGTGTCATTGGTAAGTCAGCACATCTCCACCAGAGCCCTGTTCTGCACAGAAACCTGTCGATAAAGATCTGGTCTAACTCACAGTCAGCAACACAAGTCAAATATGTGCAACCATATAGATTGTAGATGTATCATTACTATTCAGTTTACAGCTATTTTGTTGATTTAGTATACAATAGCCCATATAGGTGCATATAGTTTAGGAATGTCAGTAATATTATAGAGAAAATATTAGAAAATATGCATTTTGGATGTAAAAAAAATAACTCTCCTCTCATAGTTGGACAAGAGCTTGGAATGGTTTATTACTTTGAATGTAAATATCAAAAGGAACATTGTGAATAATAATAATGGATTTGATCTATATAGCGCTTTCCGGGGCACCCAAAGGGCTTTACATTCATTCATCCACATTGCTGTGTGGATGAGTAAGGTTTCAAACCAAATAAGGTTCCGTTTGTGTTTTCATCACAGTCCTGAGAATATTCTGATTCAACAAAGCAGACTTGTTATTAAAAACTGATTCTTAGATTTTAAATATGAGCAATATTATCTCCCTACTGTTGTGTTAAGACAATTATAACCTACAAAATGGTTTCACAATGAATTACTCGTCATGAAAATGCTGTATTGATTTTTCAAAGACCCCCCTGGTCCACCATACTGTACTGTTTGTGCATTCCTGCTGACAAACAGCATCCAATATATCATGGGAAATAGAATCCATCGACATCAGTTATATTGGTTCACTCAAAAAGTACCAAGTATCTGTGACTACCCACTTCATCAGTGTCATGTGACCTTAAATTTACCTTGTTTGCATTAACTTTCTTATTGGCACTTCACATTATTATGATCAGTTGAAAGCCAATTTTAACTTTGCCAGACTCATAAGTAAAAAGTGGTCGAGTTCTGTTCAATTTGTAACACCATAAATCTCATGGAAATTTGGAAATCAGTGGAAAATTCTCAGGTTTACAGAAAAGCTATAATTCTCATTCATTTAAACTTGACACATAATAATACACAAGATGAAAATCCACATCATAAATCTCCATGTCATCATGTAAAAATAAAGAGGGAATAAATTTAGAGTCTTTACCGGAAAAAAAAAATTGTTGTGATTGTTCCCACTTCATTTTACATTTGAATGTAGAAACAGTGATAACACCACACGGAAAGACATGAAACATACATGAAATGAGACAAAGCAATGATACAAAATCTTGTTTTCAAAGGAGTCTCTGATCTGTCACGTCATCCTCACATTTAGGATTCTGCTTGGTGTATCTGGATTGGAAATCGTAAAATGGAAAAGCCATGCATGCAGATTGGCAAATCAATAGTTTCCTTTAGGGTTGCCATTTCAAAGTCTGATTAGAATCTAATTTGAATTGGGGCACATGTTCACATATGCATTTATAATGTATCAGAGGAATTTTTCATAAGATTTATGTCTAATTTAAGTGAATGTGTATAAGGATATTGTTATAGTTCTTATTGTGTGCTCTGTGTGCGTGCATGGTAACTTTAGCCTTCCAGCTACTCTATATGTTTCAATTAATACTTAATTGGTAACTGGACCTGATGTAAAGTTTTTAATTAAAAATGCTCATTTTAGGTGACCATCACACCAGTGGATGGACAATGTGCTTCATGGAGTCACTGAGACTGCAGACTTTCAGGGCATTGGATTTAATTTATTCACTAGTAAAGCAAATCTGATGCAAACATTTGAAAAACTTAGAAAAAAAAGTGATCCATACATGTTTCCATAGACTGGTTTAGAATAAATAAAATAGGCTGTATAATTTTGCCAGAGGTTGGTGGAAACTATGTTGCTGGTGGTTATAACTCAGAGGGATATAACCAGAAACTAGGCCCTTTTACTTCCAAGATAATGGAAATATATATGTATAGAGAACAAATTCTGTGGTGGATATCTACTCAGATTCAACGGACTGGGCATGCTCTCTTTCCTTTGTCCACAAACTACCCCAACAAGCAGAGGAAATGGGTACAAAAATATCTTAAAGTCCACAATGATATTTGCAGAAGCTAAATGTGCAACAGAATTATATTATGTTCTCAATAAAACCCCACATCTCAAGAAGGCCATTTCAAGAAATGTTCAGCTTTCTGAAAAATGAGTGTATTGAAGACATATCATTTTACCTGGCTCATTTATGAAGCATATGGGAAGTCATGGAGCGTCACTTTTAGTACAGTAGCAATTTGCTCTCAGTAGGCGGTAGACTCTGTAAAACATGGAATGACTCTTCATTTTACAGAATTACAGATGTCATTTGTCCACTATGTGATGTGTTGGCGGCACAGACTGTATTACAAGTGAATGCAGCCTCTATAAGAGGTTACTCAGACTGGGAGATGTCTTGTGTCTTGATGATTTATATTGTATTTTGTAAGTGTTTGTCTTCCTTTCATAGACATTAAAGCAGGATGTTTCTATAACATTTTCGGGTCAATTAGGGTATCTTTATATTTACATTACAACCCTCACCCATGGTTACGCGATCTGTGTAGACGGATAGAATGAGATAACAGATACAAGGAGCAGAAATGGAGCTTCCTTCAGTAGGTGGCCAAGCTCAGCCTGAGAGAGCAGGTCATGAACTCGCTGGGTCTCCATCCTGAAACTCTTGTCCTCCAACCCCACCTTGTTAAATGGAAGAAAATGGATGGATGGGTGGATGGATAATGAAAATGCTTAAATGTATTAATACTTTTTAGATAAGAATAGTTAAGAATATTAATGTATACGTAAAATAAACTACAAACTACTCTTTAGTAGTGAGAACGGATCTGACCTCTACACCCTGACATCCACTGTACTTTATTTTCAGTTTTTTCTTTCTTGCTTTTTCAAAGTTGAGTTTTTAGAAGGTTGCTTCTGCTGAAATTTGCCTTTACAAGCCTTTGATTCCATTTCTAAAAGCTTATTTTCACTGTTCATATTTTCTTGAACTGTGAATAATGACTTTTGTGTTTAATAAGGAACCGTGGTAACACTGTGTCTGAGGCAGAGTAGCAGATAATGACTCAGGGTTACTTTGCAGATTACTCTACATTATCAGTTCATTCATGTCTTCTTTCACACAAACAGAGCATTTTTCTTCGAGGCAGTAAGTGTCTTCAAGGTTCATATTTTCCCACCAAATAACACAATTCCTTTCTAATTTCAGATTGAGATAATTGCCTCGGCATGTTGATGTTGTTTGGAGTAAATTATAATTAGCAGTAATTAAGTCAATTTTTCTGACAGTTTCCATTGAATTACAGGAATCCCAGAAATGTCCCAAAGATTTTTCTAGATGGAGTTGTTTTTGAAACTACAAGATGTAGGTTACTTTGAAAAAGCAATCCATGAGAATACTTATGGATTTTGGACTTTTGGAAAGACCAAATAAGACAACTGATGATGTCACCCTGACAGCCTTTGACAAGTTGCGCTTACACGTCTCTCAATGTTTTGTGTGTTTAACTTTTTGTAGTAGTAATAGTCAGTAATGATATTTTTTAACAACTGCATATGTCCCATCTATTATAGGTTTATTGACTCCTTCTGCTCCTTTGTAAACCACTCCCTATGATACCCACATGAATAATTGTCAATATTATTATAGTTGTATTGGCACCTACTATTTACACATATTTAAATAAATAGATAAATATTGTGATAATTACTTCACCTCTGTCACACTCATGTCTTGCACATTCTCAACCATAAATGCCAGATTATCTAGCTGCTATTCTTTAGCCTTGTGCAGAATAAAAACAACCCATCTGGTGTGCGTCTTCAAGGTTTGAGCAGAATACAAATCCGGTGAAATTCCCAACCCTCCCTGGGGCTCATTTGGTCGTATTTTGTCACATTGCCTACTTGCTGTTTCTGAAACAAATGTGTCCCACAGAGAAAATGGATTGAGGGAACTCTGGTGAGAATATTACTCTCCGGGAGAATAAAAGTGAACAGCCAACAGGTGTGGTTTAAATAAAAGAAGCATCAGGTCTGATCATGTGTTTCTGGCAGAAAGACAGATATGCCAAAAAAAGAGGCAGTCTTTCACAGCAGGGCTTAATCATGCATCTTTAGTCACATCCACACACCAACAGACACACACAGAGACCAACCTTGAACACACATGTTCTCATAGACCCATAAAGGCAGAATTATCCCCATATTTTCATTTCCCCCCCTAGGTTTTTTTTTTTTTTGCAGAACCACCTACATACACACATACAACTATATTAAAATGATGTCCTGGCACAGTGCTCTCCTCTCCATCTTGCTGATGGTTTCATTTGTATCTCTGTTTCTGTGATTTATAGGGCCAACAGGCTGCTATTAGTTAGCTTAAAAAATGGCCATGCACTGAGCAATACCAGCTTTCATCGAACCAGACGTGTTCCTCCACCTCCTCACTTCTTGTGGACCGAAAGACACAAATACATTCAGCAACACACACTTACAGTATGGACACATAGACATCTTCTATTTTTACACTTCAAAGGAAATCAAACAATTTACAAAAAATATAAATTAGGTGTTTAAAACTTTTAAGTGTCAATTAACAATCATTAAACATGTATTTTTTTTGTCCATCATTAAATCAATATCCTTACTTAGCTCTCTGATGGGTCAATATTAAGGTAGTTGGTGGATATCCATTCAGAAATTACTAACATAGGTAATCTGAACTTTTACCTTTAAAACTCCAAGCTCCATATTCCTCTCTGTAACTAAGAACACGCTGTCTGGTAACCTGACAAGACACCTAAAAGCTGTCATGATCTTGGGCTGAGTGTGGCTTTTCCCAGCTGCCCCTGAAGGCAATCTACCTCAGCTGATTGCTGATGTCT
>JAOXYM010000012.1:6243576-6254280 GCA_028567055.1 Leptatherina wallacei | reverse complement strand
ATGGGAAGTCTGCAGTTTCTGACTCCTAAAATTCTTAAATTTATACTGTGTGTTGTTCTTTTTCTTTCTTTTTTTCTGCTTATAACTGAGATTTGTAACCTGGCATTGAACTTTTGCTGGTAAATCATATGAGGTTTGTTGTCCAAAATACACAGCTGCCTAGAGCAGCGGTAGTTATGGCAAAACATACACAATGTACTGGTAAGAATATACACAAAATGTACACTAATAATGGACACCAATGCACTAAAGAACTGTAAACAAAAGGAACATCGGAAGGTCATTGGACCACTGTAGGACTTACAAAATGATAATGGCCAACCAGCCGGAGCTGAGGAAAGCCATTGTGATCGATGTAGCCGTGATGGCAATCAGGAGAAAGGAACACGTGAAACTGGAGAAATACCAAGGGCTCAAGGAAAAGCTAGAGAGCACAAGCAAGGTTAAGGCAACCAGGGCCCGTGATCATCTGAGAACTGAGGGGGTTGCCCCCCACCGAGAAGTGGTTCCAACAGATACCTGGAGAAACATTAGACATCTAGAGTGCAACAACTCAGATACTGCACAGGACCCTTAAGCTCCCTGTAGAGTGGTAAACACTGTGTTGTCTACAATTTCTTTCTTAGATATTAGCAGTTGCATGGAATGATGGATTTTTGGTTGCTTAGTATAGAGGGGTAAGAATGAAAGGAATAAAGAAAGAGAGAGAGAAAAGACCGCTACCCACAACAAGCTGAGCCAAAACTTTAAAGAGACAGGATAGGCCCACCACACAAAGCATCGCTTGTCTCTGTCAAGGCTACATGCTGGAAGGCTCCTGAGGGATTCCGCCTGGCTCTGAATGTAAATAAGGCTTACTGTATCAAGGCACAGGGCCACAGAGCAAACCTGAAGGGAGGATGAGAGCAGAAAAAAAACCTGTCAAGCACAGCGAAGAAAAGTAATTTTCGCCAAGAATGCTCATGTAGGGATGGGACACACACATACACACGGAAAATACAGGGCTGACGCTGGGATGTCATTTGTATCAGCTATTTGCTGGACCACGAGGGGATATACAAGTTCAAACTTGCATACACGCACAAATATGGACACACTGGCATATGCTTTAAAGTTAGCTCACAAACAGAATACACCTGCAGTGTGAATACACAAATACACCTGCAACACGCGCGCAGCAATATGCTGCCAACTCCCCAGGAGAAATTTGCATGCTCCAAATTTCCTACTTTCAGACAGACGTGGATACGGAGACACCCCGTCATGCAAAGAAAATTAGAGGGAAGAAGATGGGAGAGATGTTGAAAAGAAAATGGTGAATAATGAAATGAAAATAAGCTGCTAGTTGCTAGTTTGACCTCAAAGTTTAAAGTTGAATACTTTGTCAACACTATCTTTTTGTTACCTTTTTATGCATTTTATGTAAGCATACGAATGTGTGTGTATCAACTTAAAGGTTGATAGACAACTTTTATCACCATATAAAAAGGAAAACAAAAAGTTAAACAACAACAACACTTAGAAAATTAGTATTATATAAATTTACCCTGAAGTTTTTATCAAGATATTGATCCAGTTTCAAACAGAAGAGAGTTCGAATGTGCATTAAATCTCAATTTTATGAGAAACTCTGTTGCTAAGAGTGCTTTTTTTTATTGACTTCTATCATGGCTGTGATAGCCGATAGTGATAGTGTGATAGGCTGTGATAGTGTTGCTACCTAAAGCTGTCGTGCATGCTTTTCATTTGTATATCTTCCTACTGTAGAGTTGTTATAACACTTCCCATCGTAATGCACAAAAACAAATGCTCAATGGTGTACTTGCTTTTTTCAAATACAACCTTGTCCAACCAATTAAGACTCCCATTGCAAAATATTAAGGTGCTCATTTAGACATGTCACGTGCACATTCAGTTAACAGAAAATGAAAGGACTGACAGCAAATACAACAGGTTCACCTCAGTGTGCAAACTATTCACAAGGACAGTAGCTTCTTGGCTAGGAAAAGATCACAAAAGCCAATTTCTGTAACCATATTATTAAAAAAAAAAAGAAAATCAACTAATATATCAGGTAGAATGGTGGGGTAAAAAAAATCATTAGTTTATCAACTAGTATATGAAGCATATAAAGTCATGCTGAAAACAAGTGCAGGCAGACTAATGACATGGATATAATGGTTTTTGTGAACTGGACCAGTGTTAAATAATGTGACAAGAAACAGAAGCCGATGGAGGATTTCCTAAGTGTATAAGGATATTATGTCTTCTGAGATTCACCCAAATCAAACAAAACTGATCAACTGGTCCTTTACCTAAGGCAGACTTTGCCTACAGAAATTTCAATCCTACCTGAGAGATTAGTCCAATATTGGAATCCTCTGGGGTCATTAGCAAATCTGACTTTTTCTGAGCTTTGTTCCTTCTCTGTTTCTGCTCTATAGGCAGTTGAGAAAAAGTAAACCCAATGTTTCATACAGCAATAAACATGTATGACTGAAGAACATACATGTGTTTTAAATATAGTGTGAAATCAGCATAATCAGGATTTATCTGCATTAATAGAACAATTATAATGCCTTATATTGAAAGCAGAAAAATATGACAGGACTAACGCAACCACAAATGGCAACAGAATACGTTTCAGGATATACGTACAAATTTCTTATTCTTCAGGCTATAAAAAAACATATAGGTGCACTCAAGTCTTTAAGCAGTAGTGACAACCCTGCTGTTTATTCTAACATCCCGTGGCTAAATGATGGTGACATTTTTATGTAAATAAACACGGATTTAATCCCTGCTGGCAATATTGAGGTCAGCTAAAATGATTGAAGCCATGTCCATATCTTGAACAACAAGTCTATAACATAAATTGAACACATAAGATTAGAGACCCTGGAGAAGCATGTGGATTTTGATTGGATCATTTCCTCTGTGTGCAATAGTGATTTGTCAAAATATTGAATTGGAAAAATAGTAATTTTATAGCCTCAGCATGTCTCCCCTGGAGGATTGGTTTTACAACATGCTCTTAGAGCTTTTAACTCCTTTCTGCCACATTGTGTTTTTCCAACTGGGGACAAAAGGAGAGGACTGCCTAACCAAGTTCTGCTTCACAAACTTCACTCAAACTGTGAAAAGCTATTGACATGCTGCAGCGCTGCTGTCAAAATATTGTTTGGCTTGTGCTATTTTCTCCTATATAATGCCTAAACTCTATTACAGGTCCAGGGAAAGTAAAGCTACGTGCAACTGATCTGGTTTTAAGGTCCAGAGCTCAGCATGTCTCCCCAGAGTTATGCATGCATTGTTACTCATTATGGTAAAAATAAAATAAGTCTCAAACTACTTTGTAGTTTTTTTGTAGTGTTTGGTTATGCCATATTTGTTGAAGCTGAAACTGGTATTTGTCATCTGGCATCTTGTAACCACAGCTACACCAAATATGGCTTTAAAGACTGAGAAAGTGAGCAGGTGAAAGTGAGCAACAGTAGGTTTTCCTTAACATCTCAGAAATTAAGCAGCTTTTGACAAAGTTTAAGCTTGCATTCCACTTCAACCCTCTTTCAGACCCCCTTTCAGTGCAGTTTGGGGACAGAAGATCGATAAAAGTAGCCCAATACACAGTCATTGGAGTTCGTTCAAGAAGTCCTCCAGATAGTACGATTGATGATTAAAGCCAGAAGCCTTTAGGCTATGTTTTATCCAATTTAGCTGATGGAGACCCAGTAAAACCGAATAGATCCTTTTTGATGAGGTGGCATTGCCACAAGTTGTGTATCCTCAGAAAAGGAGAGTGACAAGAAAAACCAGAAGCTAGGTAAACTTCCTTGATTGATTTTTTACATTACAAGCTTTCCAGAAATACTTCGGACGACCTTTCTGGTGGACATTGTAGCCCTGTTAGTAGATCCACACCTTCCTATGGCAACTTAGCTCACTGGAAGGACTACCACTATCCATCAAGGCGGTGATGAGATTGCATCTTTTGCTTTTCATGGTACCTGAAATTAGCAACGAAGATTTAAAAAAAAGGATGTTGTCTTTGATATGGTCACATTGTGTATTTTTTGGGGAACAAGAATGGCATTGATGGTGAAAAAGATAACCTTGTTCTATTATGAATCTTCTGTCCTCACCAAGCAACCTTTTTCATCATGGAAGGTAGAATAATTGAATGACTCTTGTCCTGCAATAGTCCACGTGTTGATAAGATGACAGAATGGACTCGCACCATCTTGTCTGATACTGTTGGAGTCCAGACTTCTTACTCAAATTTTTTGGTGCCTTTTGTATTTTTGACACTTAGTTGTTTGATTGTGTTCATTTCCTGTGATGCAACAGGTAGAATATTTCTTCTTCAAAGTCCAATGCATAAGAACCTTTTTCTCTTTTTCAAATACATTTTTTTCAGCTATATGTAGCCATTTTGAGCTTTTCTACGGAGCCTGGCAAGTGTCAGCAGTTGAAAAAGAAAGAAAGCCGGTGGAAATCCATGCTCACGGTTTGATAAACTGTGTGCTCTGTTCAATAATCTGTGCACGGTTTGCACGGATGGCTTGCACTCTGAGATGCCTCCAAATTTTGAATTTGTGAACCGGAAAAGTGAACCAGCGTATAAACTTTTGAAGAGAATTTAACTGGACTGTGTGCACATTGATTAGGGGGGATTTTGTGTGCAAGTACTTTTTGTATTTGTGACGAGACAATTCTCTCATATGTGATATGAACTTACCAATGTAGGGCCTTTATTAAGCTTTCATTTTGGGAAGGTTTCTGGCAAGTATGTAGGCTCAAAGCTAAAGGTGCAGTCACAGAAATCCTATTCGATTATTAAATTGATGAGCTTTCTGTTTTAAAGATCTATGTTTAACAACTCAGAAGAACAGTTTAAGAGAACATGTTTGTACATCTGTACATTAACTCATCTATACCAGAATGATTCAAATTGCAAGTAACATGTAAATTAACAATGAACTCACTTAAAAAATAATACTGAGATTCATACGTCTCAGCTGCTTTAATATGTTTCTGTAATTCTTTAAATGACATTTTCTCCCAAATTTCAAGGCACCGCCGGCTGCATCACAACCAGCTCTTCCACTCATTCTACAGAAAGATGACTGTTTTCAGAAATATGGCTTCAACTCGACAGGCCATGCAGGTCAAATAAGGTCGTTCAAATGTAATTTTTTCCAAGTGGAAAACAGCTGTTCGTTTCTGAAACCCATCTTGCTGGAGGGAGTTTGGAGTCAGACGTCGCTATGCACTCAGTGAACAAAACTAATGCAAGAAACTCCTTTTGGGTCATGTGTAAAGGTTCCATGTGAACGAGCACAGTTTTTTGGATGGAAGTGAAATAACAATAAAGCTTCACTGATAAAAACTACAGGATAGTAAGAACAGTTGATGTCTTCGGCTTTCAGTGGGTTGATGTTAGACATAAGGTTCCTGGGCTGAAATCTGGTCCCACTCCAGCCCTGATGCTGAGACTAATTAGATGGAATCTTTTGGTTTTAGTTTATAGCTATTTAAAGAAATGATCCCCGGTTGGCACAAGCTGTCTTTTCCAACCACCATCTTCAGTAGATTTGAACACTGCTGCTGCTCCCATGACTTGATAAACACAGGCAAGTTTGAATGCTGAGTTTGGAAACAGTATCTAAAGGCTTTTAACTTTTTGCCACTAAGTCAATCTACACAAAACAGTCTTTCCTCTGTGAAGACCAGTTTGCAATAAATTGTTTTATCCAAGATGTTCAACTAACTGCAATGTCATTAGTTCTTTCTTTATTTTTTCTAAATGATGGAAAGGTATTGACTGTTAGCCATTAATTGTTTGGCAGATCAACTACTCCTAATTGAAAAGCGATTCCACTCTTGCTCACTCCACCCACTTTGAAAACACATGAATTCCTAACAGCTGTGGCTCAGGACGAAGGGCATTCCACTGGAAGAGGAAGGTATATGGTTTGATCCCTGGATCAGGACACTGAACCCCAGATTGCCTTTTACACCTTTATTGGGGTAAGTTTGTGTATTACAGAAAGAAGTTTTGATGTGTGGAAAACGAATGGGTGAATGGGACTTGTGTTATAAAACTACAGTGTCTTCCAAACTTCTATGCATGTAGGATTTTGAGATTTTTGAAACTTTGAGATGGAGAAGAAAAACTAAAACCCCAGACAGGTTTGATAATTAGTTTACTGGGTGAGTTTTATCAAAGGGAAACTACTGAAGGAGGTTATTCCACATTATTAAGCAAGTCATATGCAGTTTCCATGCAGTGTAGGGGGATAGGAATGATCTTTTTGCAAATGAAAAGCATGAAACAGTGTAATGCCTCATGAAAGGAATCAAAACACAGAACATTTCACAAAGACTTAAGTGAGATTATGTGCTGTTGAAATATTTGTATAGAATTCAGAGGGCAAAAGGGGTCGTTCAGATAAAGACATATCAAGGGAAGTCTCTGTCGGCTAAACTTTGGATCCACTGAAACAATGCTGCACTGAAATGATTTTGGTTTTAGTTTCCAGTCGAAAGGAAACAAAAAAAAAACAACGTGAGTCTTTGCTGTTTTCTGAGCGATAAGAGGAGAGCTGGATGGGATAAATCCTGTGGATAGACACAACTTCAAGGGAAGAATGCCAGGGAACATCTCAAACCTGCAGGACAGCGACCCTTAGGGACCGGAGTTTGACATGCCTGCTGTAGAGCATCGAGGAAACATCTATGAGGGTGGGCAGCAGTATACCCACAAACAGCAACTTTGGGAGGCAAGTTTGGTATCCATAGAACACACAATTAGAAACTTTCCATGGACTCACAAGTTAAATGGCTGAAAAAGTTGTTAAGATGATATCAAAGAAGGGCTTTTAACTTGTAAAAATGCCGTTTTGACATGTCTTTAGATATATTATTTCCCACCAAATACAAAAAAATAAATGTGTAAATTTTCAGTTCTTTACTACCTATCTGGTGTTTTGAAAATGTTCTGCATAATCATTTGGAACACTGTATTTTAGTGATGGGAGAAAATAGATGTTGTCTTCACTGGTAGTTTTGCTCAATAAAACCCAGATTATTATATAAGCTAGTGTAACTATTAATGATTTAAAAGAAATCACTATTCATTGTTATTAACAATGATTATTTAGGAGAAAATAAACCAAAACAGCATACCCATAATAACTTGGAACAATAAGAAACCACCGTATAAATGCTGTCCATCCAAGGCCTCATTGGCACACAGTGTCCCCTTATAAAGACATATGAACACTTATGATGGATATGTCTATTTTTATCTCACTGTGTTTTACAAGTGAACATGACAGCACTGTTGAACCTTCATGCACTTAAAGCCATAAATTACACACTTTAGAATGTACAGAACACACTCTCCATTGCTTGTGGTAAAGCTTAAAACTCACACTTACTGGACAGTATTTCCTCCTCAGAAGCACTTTTTATTCACCCACTTCTCTCTCTCTCTCTCTCTCTATCACACAAGCACACATACACGCACACTCTTGGCATGCATAGCAGCAGTCATTTTTCTTGTTAATGTAGCGTGTCGAATTTGCAGGGCGGTGGCGTGCAAATGAAAGGTTGCACGTCTCACTCGCTTGGCAATATGTATTTGATAAGAGCTGTAAATCAACTAGTGTAGCAGAGCAGAGCCTGCAGGGACAGACAAAACACATGTTAATGGAGAGAAGCCCTAGATTGTTGTGAAATGCTGTATGAGCATGAACAAATGAGTCAAAGAGAGAGCAAAACAGAGGGTCAAAGACATGGACGGTAAGAGTGAGAGTGGTTGTAGGGGAAAAGCAAGGGTCATTATAGGTTTTGTGTATCTGTGTGAAGTGTTTGGAATGACTTTTAAAATGCCACAATAAATGGGAAGTACAAGTGGATTGAAATTAGAAAGTTTGAGACACAGGAGCTAAGATAAAAAGGATCATCTAGAATATACGCACTGAGAATTTTTTGGTTAATGGTTCAAATAAAAGACAGCTAAATGGACTTTAGATGTCAAGGCAAATAATTGGGCTGAATCTGGTTCAAAAATAAAACTTTTGTTGGCTTATCTAACAGCTGTAATTGTGGAATGGCTCTTTAAGACTACTTGGCTTGTCCACTAGTAAAGATGTCATCAGAAAGCATGGAGCATCAAGGATTAATATTTTCAGAGCTCTCGTCTGCTTATGCATTCCTAGCTCGCCTATAACATGCAAGTTGTGTAGCTTCCGGTTTGTTCATGCATGATAACACAGCATCAGTCCAATCAGACTTCGTAAGGTGGATGAACATGTTACGCTTAGTTGATGAAATTGATGAATCATCTCCATTTAGCCTTGTTTTCACCCAAAATAGCAAAAGGATCAGAATGGGCTCACCTCTGAGACAAGTTTAAGACCTTCACATTACTCATCCACCACACAGAAACAGTATTACTGCATTCTAATGCTTTTCATTGAGGTACATTTAGTATTCTGTCCGTGCAACAGCTGATACTGTGTGTGCAATCAACAACCAGCTTTATAATGTCTCCGAAGCTTCATGTTAGCAGCTAGTTATGGTTTCATGATATTTATGAGAAATGTTTAAATTATTGGAATTAATGAAATTAATAAGATGTGGTGAAACAAAACTGAGTTTAGAAAAAATATCAAAATATCAATAAATATTGTCTCAACTAACAACTAAAAAAGTAACAGTGTTTTTGATATATTTTTTGCAACTGAAAAGTGAGTGTATACGAACGGAGATACTCAGACCAAGACGATCGTCTCATCATCCTGCATTTAAGTCACGAGGATCAAACTGCTTGTGCTAAAAGTGGCTGGATGTCCATGTGTTATGTTAATGTCCCTGTTAGCCGTGGAAGCTGTAGCTTGAGCAGGCTTCACCTGACTACAAGCCCAAGTGTCCTTGGGCAAGACACTGAACCCCAAGTTGCCTCCTGATGTGTCTATAGATAAAAAGCACTTAGTACAGGGGTGTCCAACTTCCTTTTAATTTAGATCAGCAACATTTTGCCAAATGCATCTCTGTTAGCCAATTAAAAAAAAAAAAAAAAAAAAAATCTGTACCCCAATGACATTGGTTTAAATCGACAGATTTAGACTGATTTAAATCTACGTTGACACGCTGGCAAGAAGCCTGTTGGGCAAATGAAGAAAAAGCAGATTGATTTTATAGCTGCTGGTATGATAGTTTAACTTTTTAAAGTGCAACACACAAGTTTGAATTTGTCCTCAAAATATGAAAATTTGATCATTGACATGTGACAAGAAGGCAAAGCTTTAGAGCACTAATGTGGGTTTGAACTGGCAACTCTGATTTGGAAGACATTACAAAGGTTTAGTACAAATTATTTCATAAGATGAAATAAACCGAGTCCCTTTCTTTTCTGAGTGCTGCTGTAGACAATTTTCCCTGTTTCTAGTTTTGGCCATAGCCCACTGTAATATCCTGTGTTTGGCTCAAAACCAAGAAACAAGCCAAAACAAAGGTTTAGTTCAATACTGTCTGAACCACTTACTTTTGTCAGAACAAGGTATGGCTTTTCTTTCTGGTCTACTGCACACCGGTGATTTCAGTCCGGACAATACAAGTTTAGTGTGGAAGCACACTCGATGTGTAAAAATAACACATCAAATTGTAATAAAGAAAAATAAAGACGCAAAACAATCTCAAGAAATCAAAATATGTTTAACAGCAGTCTACTTGTACAGAGAATAATGTAGCCTGCATATATGAACGTCATTTGCACCGACACATTCGCTTGTAAACATAACTAAGAAAACACAGCAAGTATAGCTTGTCTGAGTGAAGGAAATTGCAATTATGTGTCATTTTATGGAACAAATTGAAGCTCAATTCCAAGTGTACTGATGTAAAAGGGGGTGTTTATAAGTCTTTATTTCTTGTGTATGTGTGTGTGTGTGTGTGTGTGTGTGTGTGTGTGTGTGTGTGTGTGTGTGTGTGTGTGTGTGTGTCTGTGTGTTCCCTGTGAGCATAAAAAGAAAGTGCAGATGTATTTACCTTAATGGAGAAAAACACTATGGGTCTATTTGGACAAGGGGAATGGAATACTGTTATTACTGTGCTCTCTCAAAAATAACTATATGATTATAACAACAACAGATAGTCTCATCACAACATACATTCTGCACAAACACACACATTCACATGAATGCAATGACACTAGGACTAAAAACAAATACACTAGCTTTGCATCAGATCAGATTACTGGAACTGTGGCTTAATTTAAGTCTAACATAAATTTTAAAGCATTTGATAATAACTGTTAGAATTATGTGGTCCTCATAAGAACAGAAGACATTACACACCCTAGGATGCATTTTGACATCAGAGTGGTAAAGGGAAAATGAGGTGATATTTGGAGAAATAGCCTGAGAGGCTTTTTTGTGACCCTTATTTCTCATGAAGAGTAATAAAAGGCCTCAATGTTGGCTTCATCTCTTGTTTTTCCATGTGATTATTCTCATTCAGGTGTAAAATACATTTCAGTACAGCATCATCTCCCATGGTTCCACTAGTTTAATATTCACTAATCTTCACAAAATCCAAAAGTTATCTTTATCTTATTTATTTATTTATTTATTTTTGACCAAGCAATGCTTTACGCTTTTACTACTCTAATAAAAGTATTTTTAAAAGATCCCAAAA
>JAOXYM010000012.1:6223849-6234592 GCA_028567055.1 Leptatherina wallacei | reverse complement strand
ATGTGTGTATATATATATATATATATATATATATATATATATATATATATATATATATATATATATATATATATATGGTCAAAAGTGGTCAAAACAATGTGGTCAAAAACAGGATTACTGTCCAAAACATTCTGTTGCTACTGTATGTAAGTGATACATTCAGAAACATCTTGTATAGGGATGAAAAGTTCTTTCAACAACCGCAAAATGTAGTTAATTCTATGAAGCCAAACGTATCGTATATTGTCTTCTGCCCCACCAGGAAGCACAAGACTACACTACAATAATTTTGACATGTCACGCGGTCATAAATTGTAGATATACTCCCCAAAAATTATTTCCCCATGTTTTGTTAAAGGGCCAAACAAAGACTTCAGATTTAAAAATTTGACTTTTCTCCCCAGTTTTTCTCGGGTTGGGCTTTAAATGGTCAATAAAGTGGTCACTGCTCAGATATCCAGTGCTGCTGTCCAGAGTGCTGAAAGAAACACAAGAGATTACCTCCATCGTCAAGAAAATTTAACGCATTGAATGATTAAATACATAACGCTGACAAACTAATTCTGTTCTTTTAATCTAAGGACCATCAGGAACCTGATGGGGAAATAAAATAAAATTGTACCTGAAAGAGGACTATCTTTGGAGCTCCCCCAGAGTGTCTCAGGTGAGGATTTTCAATGGAGCTTGTCTGCTTTTCAGGGAAGCTGAGCTTCCCTTAACTCCCTCGTAACCCCTTAAAATCCTGCAATTTTTGCATAAAATAGATTTTTATGGATAAAAGATGTCTTGTGGATTAATCATTTTACTGGACCTTTGTTGATGTAACAGGATGATATTGATGTTGTAATATCATCGGCTACTGGAGTCCAGTATGGCTTCAAAGATAAACTGCATTTCCAACTGGTCTGGTGTGTGGTTGCTAAATCTACTCCTATGGTTACAGCCTGGAATAGTAGACAACATTTAAATCTGTAGAATCTTAGCTTTCTAAAGGTGTATAACGTGTAGGTACTTGGAAAGGAGACAGTGTAAAATACTTATTTATTTGTCTTGTTCTGCCCGCGGGACGTCTGGTACCACTGGGTTAAGATGCACCACGCTACTTGCTTCAGGAGGAGAGGTGGGGGTGGGACCTCTTCAGGGAGTTCTGTGCAGGCTGATTCTCCAAATTGTCATTGTTCTATAGCGATTCAGACTTGCTCGGGGGCCCTTTTCTGCCTCAGGGCCCCACGCATTTGCCTGGCTTGCTTGTTGATAAGCTGCGCCTCTGCCTTTATGTAGCAGTTGAAAACAAAAGTAGCAATAACCATAATGTCTATCCAATGCAGGGAAGCCGGAACCCATTGGTATACCCCAGTCATCGTAGGGACAACACAACAGGGGGTTATTTTCAGTAACAATGGCCAACAATAACACAAAAACTGAACTTTTCTACTGAGAATTGTGTCATGGATGGGTCTGAATGACCATATAAATCAGCAATGACTGATTTTGCCTCACTGATATCAGTTATTTTCTCATTTTTAACTTTACTTATGAGTGATTATATTTCTGTTGTTTTGTAATCCTCTCTTATAGTGCATATTCTATCTCAGAGAAGTCTTAAAAATACAGTATATTTTCAGATTATCTCTCTTTTAAATAAATCTGAGACTGTCAAGACAAGTTGAGCAAAGTTTCTGTCCTGCTTCACCATTAAAGGTTTTAATTTTTCTTTACTTTACCTTTCTTTTCCTTTTTTTGGGATGTGTTGTAATCACCAAAATACCCATGTACAATGATAGGACAATGAATTATGACTGTTATTTTTTACAGGTTTAATATTAAGAAATGGTTAAAAGACAAAAGAAAAGGCTTTTAGTTTTGTTTTCAGGTAATGGGTCTTTATTGGCCTCCATTAACCATCTTTAAACAATGACCATAGTAAAAAGAAAAACAAATTAAATGGAAAAAATTGCTCTGAAAGCACATCTTCTATTTATACGTTCAGCTGCCTCCCATGTGTTTTCCGAGCTGAAACAACACACACACACACTTTTTTTGTTGTTTTGTTTTACTGATTACTTGCTGAACTACTGCTCTGCCGTGACTTCATAACAGAGAAACTGTTGCAACCTTAATAAATGAAAGAAATATCAGCTACATTTGTCATTAGTCCAAATTGCAAAATGTCACATTTTTACAAAAAAAAAACCTCCAAAATTGCACCCTGATTACATTTCCTGCTCTTATTTCCCTCTGTCTCTGAAATACAGCTGGATGATAAAAGTGAAAGGCTGAAGATCTTTTCTTGCTATGTGATGATGCTGAAATGTAGCTTATGCTTAAATCCAACCAGGAAGATTTTCCCCCTCACATTTCATCGTGCTATGCTTTGCCGCTTTTGCTTCGTACCTTCTTTTCCCCCACGCTGTCAAATTCATCTTATTATTCTAAAATGTTGTAGTCACAACTGCTGTCCGATAGTCTTCCCGCCTGTTGCTTCTGGAGCAAATCAATCTAAACCTCACTCTTTAAAACTTTTTTCTGCTCCTTTACTCCCCCCCCCCAGGCTGACTTTTACGCAATCAACCTCCTCCCTATCTCCACCTCTTACCCCTTCCCACCTCATCCTGATACCAGAGAGATAAAATCTGAAGTGTTTGCCACTTCCTGTCCCAGCTCATGGGGCTGTCTTTGAACTGTTACATATTAATGTTTTGACATCTTTCTACATGGCAAGAGGAATACCTTTCACACTGCAGATTTTTTTAAATCCAAGAAGCACAAAAGTTTGACCACCAGAGGTGGAGAGATGGCTCATGCTGATAATCTTCAGATTTTTGGTTAAAGAAATCCACAGATTGAGAGTTTTTATGAGACATGGTTGTAGAGGGGACATCTAAGAGCTTTGAAAACTGCAATCAAAGTCCCCATCATTTTTTCCTCTCAGAGAAATAAGGCAGCATCATCACTGCACTCCTACTGTGGCTACTGAGGGCCTGATCCGGATGTACAGTGTAAGACAGAGTGAAAGGAAAGCATTTTCATTGATGCTTCAAGCTGTGTTGCAAAAGTCTTGTTTTTATCTGTGTTGTATGAGTTATGAGAGTATATTAAATAAAATGTTAACTATTTTTCATGGATATAGATTACCAGATGATTCAGGCCATCCATCTGTGTCAAAGGTCTTATAAATGTTACCAGTAGAGCTAAGTTAGCATGCATGAAAATGTAAAACTTTCCCGCTATCCTAAACATTCTTCACACATTTTATAGTTACAAAGGTAACAAAAAAAAAGGCAGAAATTTACATTTTTCAAACAATCTTTCTTACTTTACTTATAGGAGGAGTGTCTAGGATCAGCAGTAGTTTAGGAAGCAAGCAGTAAATTGCAGTAACTCTGACATTTGTGGGTACATACAGAAAGATCTGCCCCTCTTCTTGGTTGGAAAAAAAAGTTAAAAAAAAAGCTTAAACAACCTCAAAACAATCTCTCAAAAATATTTTCCTTTTTTCAGTTTACATCCAAACAATTTCAGAATTAAAAACAGGTTGAACTGGTGTACAAGGCTGCAAAGTGTGATTAAACTCACAGCATGTTCAGAGTCCAAAGAGCAATGCTACACGTATACCCGAAGCCACCATTAACTCAGACCAATTCCAACATTCCTTAATCCCAGCAGACTTTAACCCACACTGGAGTCAGCTAGATACAATAATGTGACCAGAATATACAATATAGAAATCATTGAGTCAAAATATCTATTGCTTTGGTGGAGGCTGCACAGCCCACATTTGTTCCCACATTTGTAGTAAGCCCAGGTCTTTCCAGCCATTTCTTTCCAAAATTCTTATTTCAGATCCAGATATTTGGATTATTATATCATCAGGTCATATTTTAAGGTTTATGGATTGAAAAAAATGATCAAAACAGATGCTTATTATTTGTAATAATCCAGCTTCTGACTATATATTCTTTTGGATAAGACAGGCTGATACACAATCTAACTTTTGGTTAGGATTTTTCTCTGAAAGGGATCTCAAAAAGACTCGTCATTCTCAAGAAAATCTAAGTTTGATGCAGTGAGGGATTACCTCCATTTTTACATCTCATTATGGAGGAAAACCGATTCCTACCCTGTACAAAGACAAGAATTAATTCAATACTTGAAACAAAGACAGGAACATCTTTAGAAAAAGAACCAGTGAGATCACGTTCACATTGTGTTGGTAGATAGTATTCTGTACCATATTTGCACTGAAAAAATGTACAAAATATCACCATGTTATTGTCTAGTGACCTGCAGTCTTATTCACAAGCACTTTGAAGCATGTTTATTTATTTACAACATACAGTGTACTCTGAAACAGTAACACATTTATAAATAAATATTGCAATCTTAACAATCTTCCACTTCTCCTCCGTTATTGTCTGTTCGTCATGACTCGTCACCTGAGCTTAACGAAGGTGAGGCAACCTCTGTCTCCTCCTTTTCGCTTCTTCTTTTATGTGCTATCGTTCGCCAGCAGGTCTGCTATATTTCAGTCTTTTGTCTTGTCCTTTTTCTTTTTCTTCCTCACCTTCTCTAATGTCAGTTTCAATAAATAAAAACAGCATCTAAGATAAATAAAAGGAATCATATATTCTTAAAATCTTAATAAATCTCTAAAACAAAAAGCTACAGTTTAATAGCTTACTAAATTAGGGAAAAAATATGGTAAAACATTACAAACTTATTTATAAAAAGTACAAAGAAAAGGAAAACAAAAATTAGCAAGAAGTTTTCTGAACCAATATCTATTTAAGAGTTATTCAGTCCATTTTCCGTTGTTTTGTAATGTCATCCATCACTTTCGGTTAATCTCATGTACATCATCGTATGCCTGTTTTGTTGCCTATGTGGTGCATTTTGCTTGAAACCTCATTATTAAATGTTCAGTCAAGCTTTGCAAAGCCCAAGCAGCTTCCTTTTAACGTGAGACACCGTAGTTAGTCCCCCTTTTAGCTTACAGACAGCTTTCCACCGGATCTAGTTCGCATAGCGTCGACTGCTGTCCAATCACAGACAAGGAGGGAGGCGATGGGATGTCAGGATTGGTTCGGAATACAGGGTGAAAGCAGTCATTGGCTGCAGGGTTCAGGAAACAGAAATGAGGCCTTAAAAAAATCGGCCAATGTCCTTTTCTGTTTGTAATTGTGCAAGAATAAATGCCTCTGTCTTGGATCCAAGGGAGAATCAGCCTCTTTCACCACGTCACTTTCAAACTCTCAGCACGGATGTTTGAAGAAGGAGCCTGCCTGCCTGAATCTCCACTTCTGACTGCAAAAGCCGGAATTTCTACTTGAGTACTTGGAGTATATATATGTGTTTTTACAATTCACATTTTCACGTATGAGCAGTAGCAAAAGAAAATGGCTAATATGGTCTATCAAGAACAGGCGGTATCATCGATGCCCATCTATTCTTAAGAGAACTTGGTGATTCCATGTTTAACCATTCAACAGACTTGGTAGATAAATGACAAGTTTATATATTAAAACTAAATCAGTAATTATTCTACAGCTGATGTTGGCAATATATCATAGAGATTGTTTTTTGTTTTTTTGTTTATTAAAAGGACTCGTGACCTCAGAACATGATGTTCAAATGTATAATGGCTCAACAAAACCTGTCAAATAACATACCCTGAATTTATAATGTATGAATTCAGTGGTTTACTGGTTTTCTGAAAGTAAACATTCATAACCAATAGTCACTATTTGATTTTTACTCTACGATTTTCACAAGAAGTAATATAAAATAAAATCATATCACTTGTTGTTTGCTACTTCTAGTGTGAGCTAGTGATGACTTTATGCTTTCCATAGCTAAGGGGGAGCAAAAACAGTGCGTCTCTGCCCTGTCCCTTCAATAACCTTCCAAATCTTCCCCACAATTTAGTTCCTGTTACTGTTCTCATGTTCCACTCATTCTCCCTCCATTAATCCATTGCAAAGGCATTACAGGTGAATTGTACTCATTGTCCATCCTCCCTCCTGCTTTCATCCTCTTACCCTCTATTTCAGTCCCTTTTCCCATCAGTCACAGATTGTCTTGTAGCCTCTCCATGTAGGTTCTGATTTCAGACTGACCCAGGTCCATATCCTGGCACACCCACTTGATGTCATCTTCGTTCCCATTGGTCACCAGGACTGAGGAGTTGGCGTAAGGGCCCCCAACTCCTGAATTATCATTAGGCAGAACTGTGGCATAAGAGGTGAATTTGACACGCTTGCGTTTGGCCGCTGCAACTGCAGCTACAGCCGCGGCTCGGGGGGAATTATTCAGATGCTCTGTTTGACCAGTGGCATCTTTGCCACCAGAAGTGATTGCTGAAAGGCACTGATGTGGTTCTGGAACGGATCTTGGCAAGGTTTGCCCGTGGGTGATGCCCCTGTGTCCGCCGGCGCCGCCACTCCCACTGATAGTCCCCATACCTGTGCCCACACCCATCACCAAGGTGTTACCCGCCCCATTTAGTAGGTACTTGTTCTCCTCGTATCCTCCTTCGTTCCGGTCGATGATGGTGGTGCACTCATCTGGCAGCCCACCTTGACACTGGTCGGAGTGGTCGGCTAGAAGGTCGGCCTCATTGCCAAGCCAAACCCAGTCATGGGCGTGGTTCATGTTGCCTCCTGCCTCCAGCACAGGGACCTGCTTGTGACGGTATCTGCAGACGAAAGGTAAAGATAATAGTTCATCTGCATTTGAGTATTTGGTCGCACTTAACATTACAGCTGGTAACAATATGGTAATAGTGTGGTAATATCATGGTAATACAGAAGTTATTACATCTAATAGTTTCATGAGTAGGCTAAAAGCTGTTAGCTAATTAGCCTGCGAGCTTTGTTACCACCTGATGCTGTGTTTAACTATGTGACACTCAGTGTTTTTAATCTGTGTTAACTTTGTAATCAATTCCAAAGTTGCAATGATTTCAGAATGACTTTAGGAGACTTTTGAATGTTTGCATGTTCACTAAGGGAGAAGCCCAGGAGACGTCATTTGGGTTTTTTTTTGGTTTTTTTGGTGGAGCAAAAAGATTCCCGGTTTCGGCTTCCCCCAGGAGGAAGTCCCCATCCATTGATACATATGATGTTTTAGGTGTCCACAAAGAAGCATAGTAATGCTTTACTATTTATCTTTCATTCTTCATTCAACATGCTGAGCTCAACATCAACTTTTATGATATTTTACCTGAAAGCGAAGCTGACACAGTTGATGAGGAAGACCAGTATTGCCAGGCAGAATACTCCCAGAAGTGCATACATCCCAATCTCCAAATCTGAGAGGCCTCTACTGGTCTGGCTCAGCTCACCATTCCCAGTCCCTGGTACCTCCACTTGAGCGGGGTAGCTGCTGTAGTCCCCTGCCTGGCTGGGACCACTGCCTCGGCTACTGCTGCTGCCACCATTAGCGGCTTTGCCTCCTGAAGCACGATGGGTTACTGTGCTCTTGGTTGTTGTGCTAACCTGGTAAATGGGAATAGATACATGCATGTGGTTTACTTTTATTAAAAACAAGTTTTCAGATGTTGATGTGCATTAACTTAAAAACTGCAAACTGAAATAATTATTAAGAAAAAGAAAATAAAAACTGGTCAATTATTTCTAACTGTCATTAGAAACTATTAGATTTAACTTAGCTCTAAATGCTAGAAGAGCTAATGTCTACTAATAATTTAAATGACTAATGCTCTCCGCAGCCTTCCCACCTTTCTCATTGCTCCTTCTTCTCGGTCAACTGCTGCGCTGCTGGACTTCCACTCGCTTCCATCCTTTGTCTTTTGCTCGTTGGTCCTGTTGTCCAGTCCCCCACCATCTTCTTGCTCGCCTCTCTCCTCACTCTTTGCTCCAAACTTAACTACAACATTACCAACTCCGGATGCCAGCACACTCTTCCTTTTGGACTTTTGGCAAGTTTCAGAGATGACCATCTCGACACGAACGAGCGGCCCTTGTCCATCACCCTCTGCAACTATAACTGGCCAATGCTGCTCCTAGTGGACAGGGGAAAACAAAGATGAACATGTGGGCTGGATTGAACTTTGTGCAGAGTTACTTGCAGGGCTTGTGAGTAAAACTGCACAGTAAGATTTCTAGATCACTGAACGGTGGCGTTTGAACCTGATTGGATGTAGAGATGATGCTTTCATCCAATGAGACAGCTGTAAGGAGGAAGTCCTTGGGATCATAGATATCGAGAGGTGTCACTGAGCCATCGCTGTATTGGATCCATGCACTGAACACAGCTTCCTGAATAAAAGAAAAGACAGGGGGATTGTTATTGCAGGGTTTAGATCATGTGTGGTGCAACGTAATGATGGATCATGACAAACGTATTTACATTCATTTGGTGAAAAGAGCAGTTTTAAGGTGCTAAGGCTAACCCTAAAATCTTCATTTTCACATTGAATTCCCCCACATCCTCATCTTCTTTTATTTCCCCACAGTTTCCTGTTTAAAAGAAACATTTTCACTCTAATATTTGCTCCATTTTCTACTAAAATCTTTTCCATGGAGGATGCAGTGAGGGTAGCTGTGGTTCTGTGCAGTACACAGAGGGGTTGTCCCTCAATCAGAGGGCTGCTGGTTCAGTCCCCAGCTTCCTAAGCTTATATGCCAAAGTGACCCTGGGTAAACTACTAAACCCCCACAATAAATGAGTGTTAATAAAATCAGAGCAGAGAGTCAGAGCAGTATTTACATGATAATGAGTTTTCATCCAATTAGCACTTGGACAAAATTTATTATGTGGAATATTATCTAATACGGATACAGAAAATAGGGAGAATTGTGTGTGAGGGATGATAAAATAACACCTTAGAATGTGATTATATAATCAACAATAACTTTCAATATGGAAGCTGTGTTTGGTGTGTGTGTGCATTTGAAGCCTGGACCATGGTAATATTAATACCTGCAGATCTTGAGGTGGTTGTAATTGTAGCTGCGGTGCACTTGCCTGGAAATTACACACTCCTAATTAGAAATTGACTATGACAGAGATAAGAGCGAGCTGATGTTCGCAGAACAGAATTACTGTTTAAATCATGCGATTACAACCTCCAGGGTATTACTATACAGATAGGGGTAGCTGAAGATGTAGTCCATGTGTGTGTGTGTGTGTGAGGCAGTAAAGCCTCTGTTTTTGACGTCTATATTGTTTCTAGGGTGTGTTATCTTGCAGAAATAGAAATATCTTGGTCACTGTATGTGAGAACTAATACATTAGAAATAGTGTTGGTGTTAGGACAGATGTACAGTGCTTGTGTGTTTGACTGGTTTGTAGCTCATACCTGTTTGGGTGTGTGCAGCAGGTCTGTCGCTGTAGTAGTTAGCTGAATAGCCTGGTAATTTCCTGGACTTGCTGTCATACTGAGGGATAAAGATGCAACCAGCTGGACTCCCAGGTCTGTAATTGTTACCTAAACAAATGTATCATTGACAGAGACAATCAATGAAAAGGTTTGACTTATAGGCTACTTGTCTGTACTCTCAACATGATGGCCAAGGACATGCGAGAGTGTTCTCCTAAAACATAATGATGGACCAACATTCTCCTGTAAGATGGTAAATGATGACTGCTAATGAAAGGACCCTTGGGAAAATGATATTTTGATGAGCTCTATGAGACAATTAGACGGAAGCTGTCATGTAGTTCTTCAAGTGGCACGCATGCTGTATCTGACAATGTTAATAAAACATTTGGATTCAGTGTCTACAAGTGCTGCCTTAAAGCTACTAACTAGTCATTAGCTCCCTAGAATGACAATAATATAATGCTGGGAAGTTGAAGAACACAAATCATATCTCTGTTTTGCAGTTGCATGAAATAAATCACGTTATTGTACCTTGTCATCCAACACTGTTACGGTCTTCTCTGCCAGGATGGAGTCAGACAGTGGGGACAGAACCTGCAATGAATGATCAAATCACACTAGTGACAAGCTCTTGATCTGACAAGTAGTGCAATTATGTCTCAAGATGTTGCTGAATAATAATAAAAATAATAATGAAAAAATTTGTAAATATTGCTCAGACTATTATTTGTTTATCTAGTTGTCTAAAAGTGAAATACTGACAATTATATTGAGGGTTTAGTAGCATGAACGGCTACTTAATGCGACATAAACTGACAGTGATTTAGATAGCCAAGACTGATATTATATTCTACACCAACCACTGTTAAAATCCAATATAATCCAGATAAAACACAAATCAGATGAGATCATTCCCAGTCTGTTCAAGTTTACAGTTTGCAGAAGATGCTTTAGTGGACGCATCATTAGCGCAAAATCATTAATGAGATCAAAGAAGATGGATGAAAGTGGCAAGCTACAGAGAAGTTTGGATCTTGACGTCTAATGGAACTTTTATGTTCAGTGATTCTCTGTTTAAGATGGCGTGTAGCTTTACCGATATAGATTTTATCACATGGGCATTTTAGTGGATATATAACATTTTTTGTATTGCATGTAATGGTGCCTCGAACTACATATTTTTTCCCGGTTCTTGGATTCCTGAAGTCACTTGTTTTCCAGGTTTTGTTGCACTGCGCACAGTAACCGCATGGACAATTACATTACAACCATTTGGACTAGGGATCGACCGATATTGGTTTTGTGGGGCCGATACAGATGCCGATTATTGGTGCTTAAGGAGACCGATAACCGATATTTCGGGCCGATATTCATTTGCAGTAAAGATAAAAATTTTG
>JAOXYM010000012.1:6211086-6223749 GCA_028567055.1 Leptatherina wallacei | reverse complement strand
AAGCCGTGCGTCGAGGTGAGTCCGACTATATCTAGCCGGAACCGCTCAACCTCGCGCACCAGCTCAGGCTCCTTCCCTGTTCCACGTCCCTAGAGCCAGCTTCTGCAGCCGCGGATCGGACCGCCAGGGTCCCCGCCTTTGGCTGCCGCCCAGCTCGCTTCGCACCCGACCCCCTGGGCCCGACCGGGCCCCCCCCCCTGGGCCCGACCGCCCCCCCCCCCCCTGCACAGGTGTTATATATTAAGTATGTGCTGTATCTAAGTAAACATTGGGACTCTGCATCAAGCCATCCCTGATAACCGTCTATGACTGAAAGCTTGTTTCATTACATTTTTATGTTGCATAGATTGGAGTGTGCAGACTTTTTTTCATTCTCAATGTCTTTTACTAAAAAGCTGTCTACAGGTGGTTTACTCAGTATGAAGCCACATACATTTATATACCTGTGCCTGTCTATAGGTGGCTGGATTTGGACTTGAGTCACCTTAGCAGGTAATGTGAATGAATCACATATGTGAGCAGCCAATCATAGGACTGTGGCAGGTGATGGTACTGTTTAGAGATGACGGTGATTTGGGAGCACCACTGCTGCCATTACATACTGTACAGTAAAAACACATACTAAATAATGAAAATACTCAAACAAACATGCGCACATAGTTTTATCAGCTTGCCCCCTGCTGTGCTCATGTGTATCAACTAAGACAACCAGGTCAAGACAGAAGAAGACTGAAACTAAAAGAGAGTGGATGAAAAGACAAGAAAGTGTAAGTGAGATGGCGAGCCAGTGAGAGAAATGAATGGAGCAGGTGTCAGAGGAGGAGAGACGATGACAAATAGAGGGGGACAGAATGAGAGGGAGGGCAGAAGGAAAGAACACGAAAGAGATTGGGGTACATTGGGCAGAAGACAGACAGTGACAAAGATTAGGAGCCTCGTGTTGTAGTGTACTTCTCCGCCTGGCGACGTGAGGACAGGCAGATCTGATTGGTGTACAAAGAAAATCTTTCAGCGAACATGTCGGAGTGTCAAACTCAATCCCCCCCTCAGCGAGGCAACAAAATGCAATGATTGACATCTCTAGGATTGCTCTTCAAGACTGAATGAAAATGAGAAGGGGAGACTGGGGGGGGGGAACGGAGACAGAATTCGGGCTCAGGGTGACTGAGCTGGGGGGGAGGGAGAAATTGAAATGTCAAACTATCAAATGATGGCTGTCGACTGTGGCATCTCGATAGGAATGCTGGGTAAATTCTCTCTCATGGCTTCAAAACAGTGCACAGCTGTCTATGACTGCATCTGCATGTGTACGGGTTCCCAGTTGATTGGATGGCAACACACTCAGCTGTTTCCCCAAATCCCCTGTGTGTGTTTTAACTGAACTTAATGCCAGCCTATCAAACACACACAGGACACTTTTTCAGAGTAGTTATGCAAGAATATGCTGCTACACTTTGACTCACTTCACTTCAGCTTTACAAAGGGTGACTGGACAGAATGTCAAAGACCATGTTGGACTTTTCATAGGTACTGGTTTTTTTGAAGCCATATGATATTCTGGTAATGGAAGCAGCAAGTCCCAGAGCTCTGCTCTTAAACTGACAATAGCTTGGCTCATTAGAGTTCAGCAAGTCCAAAAACGTGTTGACTGTGTGATTGCTGAACATCACACCAAGACGTGAGGGCCAAATCCCAAACAGTTAATTGTGACTAATTGCATAACAAGCAAGCAGGGAAGGATTATAGTTGCAGGAGATGAAGAGAAACAGGATAGTGCTTACATCACCCCAACCACTTATAGCTTAAGTGTGAAGTGCCAAATTACACTGTGTTTGACGTCGTGAGAAATCTTCAGTTGTCTGTTTCTGGACTTCTTGTCTTAAAGGTTTTTACTTTTCTTTTTTTTTTTAAATCTACAAAATACAGCTCAAAAATCTAAGACATACTAAAGACACCAGATGTTGTTTCACGTTTCAGGATTCAGCCAACATAGTCTGAGGAATGTGGATCAGAAAATACTGGCTAACTTGTTTAGTGATGAAATAAGAAGAAATACATACCTGTATAGTGGTGATCCCCAGGTCTCGCCCCATTAAGATGCGACCATCTATTAGCCTGGCAATGCGAGCGTCTTCCACCTGTAGATCCCAAAAACAGCAGTTAGCCTGAACATCATTAGCAAACTACCATTAATGCACAAGTTAACGTAACATAAAGCAACGAGGCGATGAGGTATAGATGTATTACGGTTACAGCCCATCTGCTTCATCATGCTGAGTCCCTCCATTTCTAACTATGTAGTTAATGCATTTATGAACAGGTGGTATTTGTCCTCTCATCAAACTCTACAAAAGCAAATGACTTAATATTCCTTAGAGTTGCATTACCAGCAAGAGAGATCTGGTTTTAGGGTGAATATCTGTGCAAATTTCTATAGACTTGCCTTCAACTGATCCAAGACCAAATGAGTAATATCAGCTTGCCAGTCTGTTCCCAACATATAGACCATTTCCCCTCCTGGGTCAGATGGTTCAGCGACAAAATGGGTGAGAACTCGCACCAATGCATACTGGTACTGAAAAGGGAAGAAGAAGAAGAAATTAGTAAATTATTATATAAAAATGTTGTATTTATAGGCTACATTAAAATGCAGTGAAAGTAGAAAAACTGCGTGTTTCCTCATTTAGTTCTTTATTACAAGATGAACGACTCTTCTGGCAGTTAAACGGGATTCATTCAATGGTTACACTGGGAAATATGCGCTCACATGCAACTTCAGCACCAGTCTAAAGATGCATTAGTTTTATCGATTAAAAATATCATGTCATCAATGAAACTCTTTATGATCAATTAATCGATCATCAATTAATTATGCCCATCCCAGCTAGGCTAGTAGAGTTTGTCCCATGTACAAAAACAAAAGAAAAGATATTCTTGTTACCATCTGTCACAACATTTAAAAGGCCCAGTCTGCTCTGGTTGGTGAGCTGACAGGTTGCGATGGAGTGAGAGTGAGTGACATATATGTTTGAAGTGGAGTCAAAGATGTCTCTAGACAGGTGTTGCAAGTATATCTCATAGTGATATACTGTAGTTGAGTCCAGTAAGAGAAGGCTGGATTACAAATGTGGTGCCTCAGGCAGTTCTTCTGCAGGACAGAATATCACCCTTTGGTGTGGACCGGGTCAATTTGAGCTTTTTACACGAGTGATCTTTAAGATGTACAGCAAATATAACAGACTGAATAAAAAGGGAAAACACATTGAGCAACAACATTATCTACATTTACTCAGTATCTAGAGGGATGACTCTTCCTTTTTTCAGGGTTTAGTGAAAGAAAAATTATTAAAGAACTCACTATAAAACTGTGATATAAAATCCAATCAAATAGTACCTGTAGGGTGCAGCCTTTCCCCTTCCTGTCATCATCTTCATCATCTTCACTGTCTCTGGTGGGTCTGGGAGGACAAAAGATAAATGAGACAAAAAAAAAAAACGAAGAAAAGCTGTTATTATCTGGTAATTAAGGCTACTTTTAATACTCTATATGCAGCCCCTGCAGATCTATTATATAATCTCTGTTTAAGGTTACACCTCCAGTCATAGAAAATCCGATTCAGTTTTTAATCCATGTGAAACATGTTTCAAACACTTAATTGGTAGTGTGTGCATCTATCAAAAAGCCAAGTGTAGCTGGTTTATGTGTCGTTCTTTAGTGACACAATTGTGATGTGTAAATGTGAAACATAGAAAATGTGCATCGGGCTTGTTTCTATTACTTGGTTTGGAGATATCAACCTGATATGATGTATGAATGAAGAACTTGGGGTAAGAATGTAAAAATCATGCCTTTTTCAGACCATTTAGAGATATTTCTGATTTCCAGGCACAATTCATTCGCAACTGGACTTCTTTCTGAGCTGCATGTGAACAACATTGCCTTGATGTTGTCTTTGCATGAGCTGTTGCGTTTGGGTCTTTCTTTTCTGTCTCTTGTTTGTAATTCAACCATTTTCTTTTCCTACGCTGCCGGATCCGAGTTTACAGAGTTGAGCAATTTTTGCTCCGTTCATGGTACCAGAACTGAGAGCAACAGACAGAATTCAGAGCAACAAATAAAACCTAGTTTCTCTATTTCACTGGTGAGTGTTTAATTTCACACTCTGTAAAATTGCACATCTCCCTTGCTGTTGCTATTACTGTCACGTTTATTCAGCTATAACAGAAACAATGTTATTTTTAGGCAAATGAACAAAGATAAACAATACATGCACAACAGTTTTACAACTCTACCAGAAACACTGCTAATGCACACTTACGCTTTTTTGAGCATTCAGTTTTAGACGAGAAACTAAAGAGGGTTTTATAAATCCAGCCTCTGGTGACTGATTGAACACAAAAGCAAAGCAAAACTGGGCATCATCATTTCCAAAGTGTTATATTTCTTTCCCCCTTATTATTCATAAAAACTGCAGATTTTTGAAAATATTTCTTTTTATTGATCCAAAATGATCTAATTTGGAGAAACATGGATAATAAGCATAAAAAATAAGCATGTGTTGTTAAGGCTTCTGACCACCAGCAGTACAACCTTGCAGCTCCTTGCTTCTTATAGCTGTGGATCTATCCTTTCCTCTCAAATGCAAGCAAACAAATAGACATTCTTTCTTCTTTGCCTCCCTCTGTGTAATATCTAGCCAATACACACCTCTGTGTCTTATAACTGTCCCAGCACCTGTGTGACCCAGGTAATATTACGAGAATTCACTTTCCATTTCCCAGTGTCCCAGTCGTATATTTGTCTGTGTGCAAGTATGTGCCTAATAATGCCTGTGTTTTACTCTGCAAGATCGTGGTTAGGGGAGATAGAGGCGTGTGGGAGTCTGCACACACTGGTTGGTGGCTATCTGTGTAGAAATTGGCCAAATTGAAAAACAGGCCCAGCAGAGCAGAATGGAAAAATGGGGAATAGAAGCAACGCATGTATAAATGATTATGCGGGCACACTCATGCGTGCACATACAAACGCATGCAATCAAACAGCATAGGCAGGCATGCACATATAGCCTGTTGAGAACTGTGATTTTGTAACCTGAGAAAAAAAGGGGTATTTGTTGGCTGATTGCAAGTGATGGGCTGCAAGTCGGTGGGTGGGTGGGTGGGTGGGTGTTTTTATTCAAATCCGAACCTTTTCAAGCAGCTAATTTCTGAGAAGTGAACTTTACATTTCTAAAATGGGAAACTTTTTAATACTGTACTGAAATCTGAGTCCCACATTGTGATATATATGATGAATAATGTTTGATGATGTGCATAGTATAAAATGTAAGTTTAAGTGCGTAAGATGATTGCAAATCACACTGAATACAATGCAGGAAAAGAAAGAGGAAAGCGTAGTGCACGTTCTGCTGAAAGCTCAACAATACATTTTTGGTCTAATCGACACCAAATGCACCTGCATGATAAGAGACACAAAAAGCCCGCCAGAATCTTTTCATTCAGATAAAAATGACATTAGCTGCAGCCAAATACCCCTTTTTTCCCCAAATAACATCATGTCATTTAAATGAAAAATGATTATAATCAGAAAAGTTTGTTTTTTCTCTCTCTCTGCTCATGCTGCAGCTTTTCACAAGAGTTTAAATCAAATCCAAGGATATAATGCTACTGTTCCCACTTTTAAAGTCTCAAAAGTCAACATCATGAACATTTTTTTATGGGAACCATGATTTCAAGCCTTGTGTGTGCAGGGCTGTAATTGTACGTGAGACATTGAACTCTTTCTGGGTTGTTCTTTGCTTGCAGATTCTGCTTTGTGCCCTTGTACATGCTTATGGATTTTACCCCAGCATGTTAGTATGGATCGAGACATGTCTGAAATCATTCTAAAACACTTGCATTTCATGTTAAATATTTCTATGCAACCGTAATCTTGATGTAAAGATGTTTACAGTGTATTAGTATACAGAAGATCAGTGTTGCCACAATGACTTCAGCTACACTCAAAATCTGTTCATGTTACACAGTTCCATAGAGTTCAGGGTTTTTTTGTGTGTCTTAGAAGATAAATGGTGTCTGTGTATGTGTGTGTGTGTGGGGGGGGGGACAAAAAAAATCTTTTCAAAATACTAATTTCCCTTCTTTAATGTCATAATCAGAGCTCAGTTTCCTCATTCATTCTGGTCTACTCAGCTAATTGAAGTGGGCAGAAATGGCAGAGTTAGTTTAAAACATCGTGTTTACAATCAATAACTAATATTCCTGCAGAGAAAGTAAAAATGAACAGATTTTATGAGCTCTGGTTGATTTTATAGATTACAAAACTAAGATAAAATAATAAAACACTGGGGCTACTTAACAAATGACAAAGGTTTAGTCTGTAAGTACCATCCCAAATATATATATATATTCTAGCCCCAAAATAAACTCAAGTGTATATATATTCTTCTTTCTGGAAAATGCTTTTAAAGGAAAATCCTATGAGAGAAAGAAAAAGGGAAAGAGAAAAACCAAAAATATCCAAACCGGCATTTTTTCACACTTTAGTGCTTTGTTCTTACAGCACATGCTGATGTGTGTGTTACCTTCTCTGGTGGAAGTTGACATTAAAGTGTTTTTCTTAAAAAGATTATGCAAGACACACAGGATGATTCCCTCCTTTATCCCCTCGAGGTTAGAAAGGTAAATGACCTCTTGTTGGTTACGATCGGCACCCTCCATCCTTTGATCTGGCTCAGCTCGGTATCTGACACGTCTATCTGCAGGGGTAGCTTGGGCACCCAGACGGTGAGCTGCAGTTGAGCAGATAGATGGAGGTAGGTGAAGTTGACTGCTAAGGACTCCCGGCCACGCATCTCCTTACCGTTCACCAAAACCTGGTCACAGTTTGAGGAAACCTAAAAAAAAAAAAAAAAGAGACACAAAGGAAAATATGAGAAAAAAATTGTGGCTTTGAGTGTAGGGCGGTGTGACATTTTAAAACTAGAATCAAACTGACCTAATTCGCTGAACTCAGAAGGAATGTTTTTGTTTTGTGACCTATAAAAAGGGATTAACAATGTGCTTCTTCATGACACATTAGTGGCATTTTGGGACTACAAATACCAAGAAAAATTAGTGCCACCTTTACTAATCTAAAGCAATGCATTAATTGTGCACTATGTAACTTTCCAAAGGCTGTTAAAAACAATCTGAAAAAGTATTTCTGAATGCCACGGATCTCAAGAAATTATTATTTTTGTTTAATCAGTTTGGTTCCCCGACTGTGTTTAACAGTACTTTATAAATTCCCATCATTTTGTATCTGCAGATATAGTCTGCAGTGTAATTCAATTTAAAGTGAAACCGAGGAGCAAAACTGCACGTGGACACAGGATTATTGTGGATGTATTTTAGGAACGGACTGCACCTTGACAGGAAATCTGACAGGCAGAACAATGGAAACCCTGGAATTCGTTCAGTTTCATTTTTACCCTTCTCACTTGGCTGACAGTGCAACTGATTGAGTTGACATTCTTCTTCGACAAATAATCCCACATTTTATCTCAACAATGCCTTCAGACCAGAAGCACACTATTATAATCTAATGCAAGCAAAATATGGTTTGATAAATTACTGAAGTATCCATTTATTCATTCATTATTCATTCATTTGCTGGGGAGTAGCTCCATTATCTGTTTAAACCTTTTATTTAAAAAAAGACAAATGAATATAAATCTTTAGTGTTGAGATTTTATTTTCATGGTTTTGTATTGTAATTGTTTATTGTCTTACATTGAGGTTACTTTCCATGTGTGTTATGTTTGTTTTCTCTTCAAATCCTTACATTTTTTATCAGTACATCAGTGTCCCTTTTATTCTCAACTTAAACAACATGTCAGATGTTGAAACTGAGACTCTTCTCCTGAAAGCTGTGCTGTTGTGATGGCTGCAATGTGTGGTTTATCATTGCCTTGCTGAAATGCAAGGCCTTCTCTGAAAGAGGCATTGTCTGGATGGGACCTTTTTCAGCATTGATAGAGCATTCACAGATATATAAGCTGCCCCCACCACCCACTATAGGCACTAATACATCCCAAACCATCAGAGATGCAGACTTTTTAACCCTTTTGCCCCCCTCAAATTTCATATCGTCTGGTGACCCTTGTGGACAAGTGTCCATGCACAAAAACTGCTTATATATCATCATACATCTATATTTTTTCTCTTTTAAACAATTGTCCTGCTCCGGATTTTTTTACCCTTTTAGGACTTTTACCCTTTAAATGCCAGTTTGAATATTTGAATTACTGCTTCATTCATTACATACAGTTGTCAAATGCTCCTCCAGTTGGTTTTTGTTCCCTTTTGTTGCCCCTGTTCCAACTTTTTGGAGACGTGTTGCTGTGATTAAATTAATAAGAATGAGCTCATATTTTCCATGAAATGGTAAAATGTCTCAGTTTCTACATTTGATATGTTGTTTATGTTCTATTGGGAACATAGCCTATATGGGTTTTTAAGATTTTCAAAACACTGCCGTCTTTTACTTACATTTTAACTACCCAAAAATGTTGGAATCAGGGTTGTATTTAATATTTGTTCATTCAAGTTTATCTGAAAATGTTATTGTTTTTGCTACCTACCTGTTGGCATCATTTTGGTCCTATAATTATATTTTCTCATACATAACAATTTGATATCAAGTGCTGTCAAACTCAGTACGTAAGTCAACATACTTGTCAGTCTATTTCTCACCATGTCATTTTCTTTCCACACCCAGATCTTAGTTCTACTTCTCTTAGTATTTATACAGTAATTTTTTTAAGTTCAATCAAGTTTATTTCTTCACGCCCTCTGTCTTTAACCTACACTTATCCTCTCTCCTCCCATTTTAGCTTTCATGTGCCACACTTTCTTTGCACACCTCATTCCTGGTCCTTAATCACTCTCGACCATAAATTCAGCTTTTAACAATTTAAAAAAATTCCATTAAACGTGTCTGACTCATCTTTTTTTCTATTCTCTTTGATAAAAGTGCTCCACTCCACCCACTCATGTCCTCATACTGGATGTTAGACCACCACTTTTCACACCAATGTTTGTCTCTCGTGTTATGAAAAGTTTTAATAAAGAGTTGTAAACTACAAAAGATTTAGTTTGAAATAGAAAGTTTCCTTATTAAACTTAGCTGTTGTTTTTCAACCTGTCAGTGACAACGTATTTGACATATTCATCATGCCAGAAATCCTACTCCAGTGGGATGCTCATGTCATGTGATCCATGTCTGCTGGTGTTCATAACAAGAAACTATTAAGTTTGTAGTTTCTGTGCAAAACATGCTTGTATATTAGCTTTGTTTGGTTTGTGTCTATATTCAGATATACAATGTGAATAGAAGGTAATGCTGGCACGGAACAGTTTGTGACAACTTTGTGGTGGTGGAAACACAGAATCTCTGGTCATGTTGAAGAAATTTTAAAACAAATTTTCAACAATGAGGCTGTTTTTAAGTGTCGTTTGTAGAACTTTGTTTTCAGCTGTGTGTTTAATTAGGGTTAAGGCAACAGAACTGTTTGGTTAGGTTTAGAAACACTATCTACCTATCTAGAAAAATCAGTGATGACTCTATACAGTTTATGTGGAGGTGAAGTGGAGTATATGATGAAGCAAGATCGAGGGTTTATTGGGAGGGCTTACTGATCCACAAGTCAGTTTTCAGCATCATAGAGCTGGATCACCACGGTAACAAACTGAAATAGTTTTGTTAAGAAAATTCAGAGGTTTGGATTATATTGCCATTGAAAATTGCCATCGGGTCACAGATTCTTCTTCTGTTGATAGCTCAAACACCAAAATCAGAGTGAAACAACTCTGAAATGCCATCCTAGAGAACAATTGAATCTATGCAGATGCCTGACATTGGAGCTAAATTCAAAGCACTTGATTGATGTAGAGTAAAGGTCAGATTGTCAAAACCTGAAGGAAAATCAAGAATTGAGCTGTCATGTGAAAACCAGTCCGTGAATTTATATGTTGGTATTTCAACAGTCAATTTCTATGATAACACAGTGACATCTTTTCAGGGTGGAATATGTTAAGTAGTTGTAAACTTGAACTAAAAATCCACTTTTTTTCCACCAAAACTCAAAGCTGAGTTTGAAGCTGAGGACGCTAAAAATAATGCAACCTGGTGAACTGCATGACCTGCCAGTTGAATAAAAGGCTAAACATCGTGTTACCATGGAGATCATGCATTCACTTTGGAATTGAGGAATATTTTCAGTCAGTTCGATATTGCTGACATCAGATTGTGAAGTTAATTACATCAGAAAAGATTGAATTAATAAATTTAATTCACTTTGATTTGATCCAAAACTCAAGTGATTTTCACCACATTATGGAGCAAATTCCCCTTTTTCAGCATCAAGTTAAAATTTTAAGAGTTTTATGTGCAGTTAGACAAGTAAACGTCATGTCTTATTACTTTGCACAACCATCTCATCAATGTTGTTAATGCATCTCTGTCTTGTCTTAATCACAGCAAAATTGTTGCTTTTTGCTTGTTTTCACAAGTCTCTATTCATACAAGAATCTGCTCTTATGAACTAAGTGTTAAGCTGTTAGCCGTGCTGAAGAAGCAACAAATAATGGATAAATTGCCCCTTTTATGTGAACGCATGCAGAACCTAAAGGAAAGAAAGGCCTGAGTTGAACATGACTACTGTCATTACCTCTGAAAGCCTGGCTTTGTTGGACTTCCTATGCTTTTCACTGCTCGAGACAGTGGAGAAGAAATGTGTTGCTTTCTGTGGTGCCAGTATATAACTTATGTCATGCTTCCTACATAATGCTGTGTTTTTGTTTTTGTTTTTTTCACTAATTTCTGTGAAAACTGAATTTCCCTTTTACCTGGTAAGCATACACACCTGAGACCACACTCATTTCATGTATTGCAACTTTTTTTTTTCTGGCTTCTTTACAAAACTCTTTGATCTCAAAATAAGTTAACATTTTGTACATCAGAGCCAAACCATTTCTGCCCATACCTTTTAATTTCCTTCAGTTTGACATTCATCTCTTTGCTTCCGAAACATAAAAGGAAAAGGTGCCCAACACTTCTCCTCCTTGCTTTCTTTATTTCCAGTTTCTCCCTTTTCAACTTCTTTTTTTTATATCTCCCCCCCACATCCACCGTTTTCCTCTCTTGACCCTTTCCCTTACTTTTGTCTCCACCTCACCCTCCCCTCCTTATAGCACAGCCTCCTTCTTCATCTTCCTCTCTCTCTGAAACCTGATTTACCGCTTGTTAACATCAAAGGGATGTTCGGCTGTTGGTGCCTCAAACTATTTCTCCAAATCATTTTTATTTTCCAGGTGTAAATTAGTGTGAAAACTGCACAGTTACTGTGGAAGGGCTTGATTTCCAATGAAGGTTTCAGACTGCCGGCGCGGAGGGAGCGTAAGACTGTGACCGTTGCTCATGTCTGTTGTTTACACCATATGCTTGCAGAATTGCCTCTGCATCAGAACTGAAGGGCGAGCCATTTAGTAAAAAAATCGGAGGAAATATTTGCAACTTTAGGGCAGAAAAACAGAGGTGTTTGTAAATGACTCATTCAATTTGACTGGAGAGGGGTTTATAGATTTTAAAAAAGTACATCTGATGACAAGAACAATGTAAGGCACATTTGAATTCTAACTGTATGCCTCCCCCAAATTCAAGTTTTAATTCCAAATCCTCCCACAAGAATTACAACTAATTTGATATAAGTGATTCAAACAACTCACTGGATTTTTTAAATGCCTTTTAGGCTGCAGAAGGCAGCCATTTTTTCCACAAATAGCCCACAAAAAACCTATTACATCATCTGCGAAAAACATACAGTAAAAGCTTAATACTTCTTCCAGGAATTATCTAAGCCCAAAAAGACACAAAGGGCCTTACAGTACATTTATCAAGACACAAATACATTTTCAAATGTATGAGATGATCTCACATGTCTGCCATTTACACCTGATTATGATCACAGCTTGTTTCTGCTCTGCCCTGGAGGCCAGAAATGGGTCAAAAGCATATACAATTTGAGGAAAGCTGAGCTGTTAGAACTAACTAAATTATTTTGTGTTTGTGTGTCTTTGTGTGTTTTCATTTGTGCGTTTGTGCCCACATTGTACAGAGTTGTGCAGGAATGAGCCAAATCTGCTCCATGATTCAGTCCACCTGGCAAAATATCCATTAGACAATAAATGTTTTTTTACCTTATCTGACTGCAGTGTATATAATGACTCAACTACTGCAAAACAAAAGGTTTCCTGTATTCAAAAACTCAAACAGAAAGTTATTCATCCTTCTTCTTCTACTGGATTAATACATTTCATAACTCAGTGAAGAGGAGTTGCTGTTTCACTGATGAAGACTGATAAGAAACATCACATAAAAGTTGACCAACAGGGAGTAAAGACTAATTAAGTGCCGGCTGAAACAAGAGGATGGGGTCTAGACCAAAATACCCATCCTCCATTTCACCGGGTGACATTATTTTCAATGACTCTCACCACAAATATAAACCATACACCATTTTCTCTACTGTTAGTTACATCCCTTTGCCAACTTTTTTGAAACCTAATGAGCATATTTTCTTTCTGTTTTTTAAATAAAAGAAAAAAGTTATGTTTGTGCTA
>JAOXYM010000012.1:6178570-6190579 GCA_028567055.1 Leptatherina wallacei | reverse complement strand
AAGAGATTGCCATTTTACTTTATGTCCATTTGCAGGCTCACTTCCTCTCTCTCTCTCTGTGTGGGGGTGTGTGTGTGTGTGTCTGTATTTTGTTCTTGTACACTTTATTTATTGTGTTAATTCATTTACACAGGTGCTCCTGAGGACATAGAAACAGCCCTGTAGCTATCCATTAAACCACACACACTTCAACACACTTGCAGACAGAGTGCAAATATTACACTTCACTAAATGAGTTCCTTCCATTTCCACTGTGCTGCTATTGATTGTTCTTAAACAGCACTAGTCCTGTCGGCTTGTACCAGGAAATTGGGATCATATTGAAACTGTCACAGCGAGGGTGTGTTTCATTTTAAGCCCCGAGAGCATACTGAGCGATGCACAAGAGGAATCAATCTTCAGACGCTGACATTGAATCGTTTCTGTAAAGGTGTTAAAGGTTTTTCTGCTTTATCAATTAGCGGAGTAGCTCTGTAGTTATTTTGTTCAGCAGAGTGTCTCAGGGCTCCAGCCTGTCCTTCCATCAGGTTAAATTATAAGTGTTAACAAATAACCATACTGTTAAAAAAAGTCCTTCAAACAGACCCTGGATTCCTTCCAAGTCCAGATGCCCTTTACCCTTCTTATGGGAGCAGTTTACTAAAAAGGAATAAAAGATATCACTGTAAAGGAAATAGAAATATACAACACATAAACTTAGAAACTGGGGTAATGTGTTCAGAAAACCATTAAGTCTGGCCTCACGTAAGGACATTTTTATCACATTTTTCAGGTGGAAGTCAGTGAACTCAGTGCTCATCTCTAAGATCTTAGATAGGGATCAGAAACGAGTCCTGATGGTTTTTCAATGTTGTTTGTTTGTTTTTTTGTTTATTTTGGAGGGATAATTTACATTTATAAACATTACTGTAAGTGCACCAGTTAGCCAAATGTGCATTTTGAGATCAGACACAATGTGAAATTTAACACTATAAACATGCTGGATCTAATCACCAATGTAGATTTGTTGATTATTATTCAAAGCTGACCATTTGAAACCTCAATGCAGCAGCAAACAACAATTTGCTATGCAAATATGTAGCTGTGCAATTATGATCTTACTAGAGCATGAAGCCTTTCTGCTCCTGTGTTATATATATTTAACATATAAATACATTTTATAAAATTTTTATGACCCTGAATCGCAGTGCAAGTTCCTTTTGGAACGAGCAGTTTTTCTTCACTGAAATGACCACCACAAAGGCAGAGATAAGATCAGAGTCCATATTGGTCCGTTTTATCTTGAGATGGAGGATCTATGAACTATTTAAGGTCGGCACTTCAGGTTTGACTTGCTGTATAGTTTTAGTCAGAGCTGTCGCTGTTTAAGAGCAACAATGAGTAGTTTCTTAATGCTGGACAGCATCTGAAGATGGAAAATATGGCAAACCCTTTTTATCTGGAAAATGGGGCATTACGGTAGCTGTTGCTAGGTAATAATATGTTCTGTTAAAAAGCCACATCCATTTAACTAGGGAGTCCTTTTTACCATTAACCGTATCTACTTACATACAGTTTACTTTGCTAATCAACAAACTATAGCACACACATATTTGTCTCATTATGATGGTCAGGTTTATGTAGATTTCTCATTAATCATCAGTTTAGATTCATTTTTATAAGAAATTCAGTTTTCAGTTTATGACCTCTCATTGATGTGATGACTTTCTTGTGGAGTCTTTTTATTGAGCTTGAGAAAAGAATTAGATAACCATATCAAACATGCTCAGGGGGCAGGAATTTATCTGTTAACTGACTGAGCCAACGTTTTACTTTGGCACAGAGCGAAATATCAACTTTCCAGTGATCACAGCTTCATCGTCTTCCCCAGCCTGCCTTGCAGACAGAAATCTAAAAAAGTGAATTCAGGAATCAAAAGCATATTTGTGGAACTACTTCATAATATGCCTTCAGATCTTGGCTAGTTCTGATTTCACAATGTGTGTAGCAGTGAAGTAAATGTACATGGAAAACTGTTGGTACAAGTAATTAATGAGCATCTTTGTATGGTTTTTGAATGAATACCTTGACCACGTCCACGTCCGTCGAGCTGCAGGTGACCGAGTCATCCACCTCCCTCACCTGCCCATCGGTTTCCACAGTAACCAGTTTGATGGGCACTGCTACTCGTCGGCCAGTTAAAATGGCAGTGTTCATCACCTCTGTGTCCTACAGAGAGAGAGAACAGAAAAAAAAACACATGAATTGAGAATGCTCAGCCCCTAACAACCCGAAATACAAAGTGAGTTAACAGTTGTTTATCATATGTTTATTATGATACAATTGTGTAATATTATACTTTATACCTTGTTGTAAATTCAAGTGACTTATTACTCAAAAAAGCACATTTGTTAACTTCTTTTGATGTGCTGTCTCATTGTATTTCTAATTTCCCATAATGACAAAATGCAGGTAATGTGTCACAAACATTGTAGTCTGTTTGTATGAAATTCTGCGTTATGCGACAAAGACATGATTGATGGTGACGACGGATGCATAAGATACAAAGATGAGAGAGTAATAGCAAACGGGGCAGAGCTAGGAAGAGAAAGGGACGGGAAAGAGAAGTGATTATAAACCTCTCTATTACTGTAATCAGCATGATTACATTTGATTAGATCCTTCCAACAAAAATAGCACAAACAAACCAGCACATGCACACACCTCAGAACGCTGTGTGCCGGCGTCAATCTTGATTATTTGGCATTGAGTTTCCAAAGGGGCATTTATCACCGCCAACATGAACACAAGCCTGATTACAGGGTATTTCACAAGGCCCACTTTTTTTTTTTTTTTCTGGATGAGAAATGCGTGTCTGTATGTGTGTGTGTATGTGATTTGACTTCCAGAGGAATTAAGCATACGTGATTCCAACAGAGAGGATAAAGAAGAAATGAAAATAAATCTGCAATTATAGACTGTACAGAAAATATGACTGTAGTCACCCAATGTCGGATGTGAAGCCAATGAGGAAATGGCTCTAAATGCAATACCACTGATGACCACTAGATGCTGGCTCCAAGAGACTCCCCCATCTCTTAACAAATAATAAATCAAATCTTTTTTACTTTGAATCATTAATCTGAATGATTTTTTCTGATCATTGATGACTTCCTTAAAGATCATTCAAACAGAGCCGGGGTTGATTGGCTTCTAACTGGGAAGAGGTGATCTTAAACAATATCGCAAATCTGTGATTAGACATCAAAACAGCCATGTATACAAGATTTCTCAACAATCTCACATAACTAGTTGATTTTTGTAATATCAACCAAAAAGAAAACAACAAAAATAAGCTTTTATTAGTCATTTGTTGTGATTAAGTACTATCTTCCTTGCTGTTGTGCGCTGGTACAAGGGCATCAATACAAAGGAGACTGACGGACTGAAAAAAACTTCTCAAAAAGGCAGAATTCTGGTAAAACTGCTGGCAATCATGGGAAATCAATAACACCCCCCCCCCACCCCCCCACCCCCACCCCAAGACACACTGGACATTCTGAAGAGCAGCTTCAGCAACAGACTCCTCCAACCTCTCTGTCTGAAAGAATGATACAGGAAGTCATTCCCGCTGCTGCTGTCAGACTCTGCCACTCCTCCACATTGGTCACATGAAAAAAAACTCACACAACTGGATTAAGTTAACCGCGACGACTGTACATGACAGGAAAAATATAGGCGATTCACATAAAACACATTTATACATATGCCCTGTGACTAAATGCACACATCTACATAACTGTGCTTAAACAGCAGGAAGACTAAGAGCAAACACACAAGTAGAACAGCATGTCAAGGCAGATATACACACTTACAGAAAAGACACAAAGGAGAAGCACATGCAGGAAGACAGAAAATCACACATACTCACACTTGACACACATCCTCAAAAGTTTAAGCACATGTGACCAATGACAACCTGCCTGATGCCCTATCGTTCTCTGCGACACACACCGCTGTGTAACCTTTACTTAATGAGAGCTCTCGCACTTTCTTAATCAGTAAGTCCTAGTTTTCCTCTCTCCTTCTTACACTGCTCAGTCTTGCCTGAAATCAGAAAAAAAAAACTGAAGCTGAAAAAGACTATAGGGGGAACAGTAGAGAGGACAAACAGGATTAAATATGTGAAATGATTACAGGCACAGTAGGAGAGGGCAGTGAGGGACAAAGAAAGTGGACATGGATAGAAAAAAAGTGGAATTACAAAAAGATTTTGAAGTGAAATACGCAGATGGAGGGAAAAGAATCAGACAAAGCAAACAAGAGAACGAGTGTGTCTGTGTTAGCATTGTATGCATCTTAGTGTATGATAAAATGTTTGCATGTAACCTGAGGCAAGTCCAATGGAAGCCATGGCAGCACAGATAGCATCATGTTCTATCTGCACCGCAGCTAACAACAAGGAAAACACATATGCAGAGGCATGTCTAGAAAATGTTGATACCGGGCCAATCAGGAGTACAGATCAGGAAAAGGGTGGCAGATAAAAATGAGACCTTTATTCAAAAAACGGGTCTAGATTTTGGGTAATATTAAATTGATTATTACACCTAAAGTGGTTATCTGATGTAAAAAGCAATAAAATCTATAACAGCAAATATTAAGTGGTATCTTTTTAAAATAAATTATTGTTTACTTTGTGTGATCCTGCATTGGATGGCTTTAAGGTTATTGTTCAACTTTGACACTGAGTACCATACAAGAACATTGATTTATATTGATTTAAACATTTTCTCCAGCTTTACTTGGTATTAAGTGCTTTCAGGCTCTTTTTGTTTAGGTTTAGGCAACCAAATCAATCTCAGGTTTAGTCAATGATAATAGTTTGTCAAAAGTTAAAACCAAGCTGTTCAGAGTTGGCCTAAATTTTTGTGTTCGCTGTTTAACCTTGTTGACCAATTGAACAAAACTATTTCTGGAGATTTATTTTTCATGCACAGGCAAAGCAGAAAGTAGGTAACACAGTGTTTTGGTCAAATTTAGCGTTGAGTCATCAACTGTAAAACTCATAAGAAGGCAGTAAAATGGCAAAGAAGCAAAACAAATTCTAATGAGCAACAGACAGGACTACCGACACAGAAAGCTAAGGAGTTTCAAGTTCAAAACTTAAATAAAAGAAATACCTGTGCTACAAAAGTCTGGTGTAAGATTAAGAGGACTCAACAGCTGAACAGAGAGATTTTTTCTTTAAACTAAATAAAAAAAACTTTCCTATTTGATCATTTCCATGAAGACGATTCTGTTTACCTAAAGCAAGTAATGTTTTATAACAAAAAGGGGATCTTAATAAACTGAAGATCCTGTAAACAAGCAGAATAATAATACACTGGAATGAAGTATCATCATGCTTTGAGGGTGATATCAAAGCCATTTTATGATATATCCTTATGATATATGATATGATTTATTTATATATCCTGCAACGATACAAAGCAGTTTCACAATAAAGCCTAATAAAATATATAATTGCTACTTTTCCCTCAGTTTTCTTCTGGAATGGAGCTCCTGTTGTGATATTGATGAAGTTTCCAGTCATATCACAACACATTAAGGTTGATGACTACAGTGTAAAGAAGCTGATAGTCTGTTGATGCCTTATAAGGGAGAAAAGGAAGGAGGAGCTTTGGACATGGGTTAGAAAACTATATGGGCAGTTTAATACTGATTGGTCATGGCGACTGTCAAGTACAGGTAAAATGCTGCCCTACACTAAAACATTATTAGTGCATGATTTCTAATATTGGATTAAACACATGTTCCAAAAAAAAAAGCAGCTTTGTTTACATATTTTTTTGAGATGGGGTTGCATGTTTACATCCTTCTTTGAAAACCCCAGAATATATATGAAAATAAGCAGAACATTTTTGTATTAAATTGTTTACGTTAAGCTCTGCGATAGACTGGCGACCCATCTGAAGTGTTCCCTGCCTCTCGCCTTGCTAATTGCTGCTATATGCTTCAGCTTCCCCTGCAAACCTGGATTGGAATAAGCGGTATAGAAAATGGATGGATGGACGTTTAAGTTGATGTGCATGCTTAGATGGAAATCACTATTTTCAGCTTAAACACTTAAAGTAATTGAATATAATATGGAATAAAGACGACATGTAAAGGAAGGAAATTACAACAAGGGAGTAGAGTTTTAATTAGAGTGTACAGAAAAGACAGGATTCAAACTAACACAGGACTTGGCAATTAGGAAAATTGCAGAATGAGGATATGCTGTTGCACATATTCTGTGCTGATGGTGACAACCAGACATTAACCTATGACAGCTGCCTCATTTAAATGTCCACTACTAGTTGGACATTGCTTCAGAAAACATCCACTATTAAACTATTCTAAGTGCCTCATTAACCTTAATGTTAATAACAGCTTGGGTTTACCACAGAATACAAAGATGGATCAAATGGAGCTGGAAGAAGAAAGAAAGAGTGGTGAAACAAAGACAAAACAGAAGAGACAGAGTGAAAAAAATAAGAGCAAACAGGGGCAAAATTAGAAAAATAAAGAAAATGTAAAAGAGATAAAAACACAGCAGGAGGAGGACTATTACAACAAGAGTCAAGGAGACAGAGAAAGAGATAGGGAGAGAAAAGGAAAGAATTTCATGCTTGTCCAAGGGAATTATTAAGTGGCTCGTCAACAACCGGCTCCCTACTGCCTTCAAAAGCTGCTCCACACTGCACTGAGATAAGCTCTGAGGAGACGTGTGTGTGTGTGTGGTGAATTCTAGTGTGTCGAGAATTTGTACGTATGACTGAAAGCATTTTGGTGCGAGTTGATGTGTTTCCGTGCACACCTGTCCTCATAAAAGCATGAGAGTTTGCAAGACAGAGGGCGCAAGAGAGAAGAAATTACTTTGAGTGTGCATATGAGCATCAGCAGCAGTGCTCTCGCCAAAGAATGTTTGCGTGTGATGGCGGAAAGAGAAATAAAGTCTAGGAAACTGCCCCCCCTCCACTCAGCGAAGCTTATCTATGCATGTTTGTGCTTTATGAGGTGTGTGTGTGTGTGTGTGCAACTTCAAGTGAAGCAACTAGAGCGAGACTACCCATCAAAGAAGCACACACATCCATAAAAAGAGTCGACAGTGGGAAAAACTGAATAAAAAAATAAAGCTTTTTGCTCTTCTGTACAAATTAAATTCAAACTTAACAATAAACGCATGTAAGCATTTCTCCTTCAGTCTCTATATAGACGATCTCTCCGTTTTCTCTCTTTTTCTTGCCTTCAATGAAAATGGAAGCACTGACATGCAATCTGCAGCTGTGTTTGCAGTAAATGCACAAAGACATTAACACACACACTCACACATTCACACACACACACACATATATAAAGGGAGGCATATCTGCTCTATCTACTTCTGTGTTCATCCCTTAAATTGTCAGGTTTCTCATTTGGAGGAAATTGCTTGGAACATATACAACTCAGACTCTTCCTTTGTTCTCGCTCTGACCTTTTCACCACAGTCTAACAATCCAAACAGTGGGACACCGAGCACGAAAACCTCCTGCTTCCTCTGCTGCTTCTACATAATGAATAAAAAAAGTGTGATCTGTGAAGACATGGAAAACAACAATGACTCTACATTGTTGTTACTTTTACCGGAGGGGAAGATTGTGTCGTTCAGCAAAAAAGAAAGTAGTCCATTTTTATTTTTCATACAGTATAGGGTAATTGGACTCTGACATTTTGCTTGGAAGGTTGTAGAAGCAACGTGTGGCAACGGATCTACAAACACGTGTGACATAATGTGTGCACGTGCATCCTTTGGAAAAGGACACTGTTTTAAGTTAAAAGCAATCATTTAATCAACCATTGCCCACCCCCGGGTATAATCTATACCTGATACTGACACACTAAAAACACAACTTACACTTTGCTTAAACCAAGTCATCAAATGGCCGTAAAAATGCATTAAAACACAACATCTATTGACACACTTAGCAATTAGCTAATTAGGCAAATTGATAATAGAAGAACTGACTGTTAACAGGAAGTGAACAAATACCCTCCAGTAACAGACAAGTGATTTGATTGAGACTTAGCCCCGAGTCATTATGCAATCATTGTTTGCATTTCCCCTGTGTTCCCCTGTTTGCATAAATGCCAGGCAGGAAGCAGTGCACGGAAGTTCAGCTTAACTCATATAAATCATCAGCACTGATACAGATATTTCCTGTCTTACTGTAAATGTCTGAAGCTGCTGACCTCGTTAGAGAGTTAAGCCTGAGTTGCAATACAAAAAGTGAGGGGAATTTTGACATAAGCAGGGATGTAAAAATGTGCAAGAGGCTCTTATAAACCTATAAACGTAACCGACATCAAACATTCGGACATCTGGAGAAAGAAGATTGTGCTTGAACACATCACAAAGACCAAATATCAACTTTGACAAACAATTTATGCTTTTACAAGAAGATGGAACTGCAGTGCAGAATGAGGAAATTACAGAATAAGGTGAAAAAAAATATAAACATATTTCTTAAAAAAATTAAATTATTTTAGCATAAAGTCAGGCTTGTTTTTGTTCAGTTTTTTTTTGTTCTATAGTTCTAGATATGTGTGTTTTTATGTATTTAGACTCAACATCTTGCTATTCGCCTGGATAGTTTTGTACAAGTATGCTTTTGTTTGGCATTTAAGCTTCATGCATCAGAAAATAAAACCAGACAGAGCCAACAGTGTTCACTGAGAAGACAAAAGACACTGACGTTCACAGAGATGTTGCAGACACCTGTATGTCAGCTGGTATATTTCTCCCTTTATATTTTAAAAAGCTTACTTTTATATCATGCTTATAGGTGTTTCAAAATATATAAAAAAAAAAAAAAAAAAAAAAAATAAGGACCCAAGGCAAGGTCATCATGATCAATACTGGATGGTCCAATGTAGAGACTCCGATCTCCACAAGGTGCTCAACGAGTTCAGTAAAGTCCAAAACCAAAAATGAAATCAGCTTGTAGAACTGACTGAAAAGCAGAATAATTATCTTTTACTTTTGAGTTTTTTCCCTGTGCCCGGCTGCATCATGAACAATTCACCCCATTCTCCAAACATGTGTTTGTTCACTGCAGATCGAAAATCCTATTTTGACTTCATCTTTCTACAAGAACTGTTTCCCAATCTCCAGGTAAATGTTTATTTGCACACGTCTGTCGTTTCATTTTGTGGTATGAAGTAAAGTTTCTCCACTGACTACTGCTCCATGAAGGCCATATAAGTGCAGATGTGGCTGCACAGTTTAAAACTGATCTATCACACCAGTTACTTATACTTCCAGATGTATTTTTCACTAAAATACAGGTTCCAATATCTATATCCATTTTGTTGAGCACTCTTTGTTTTAATATTCAAAGTGACTTTCAGCTGCTTAGAGGAGACCACGGCTGCTGGTTATTGGTTTTAGGCATGAAGAGTCAGAAATATGCAACTATTGGCCTGTCCTACGCTTACAGAGAAACCACATGAATTTCTCATGTGAACCAAACATGGGGCCGCATGTAATTTTGGAACGATTTCATCTGATCCACTTGTGAACCACATATGACTCACATGTTCTTCCCATGTGGTTGATACATGTGATTCACATGTGAAAACATAGTTTTGGAAGGTTTTCTCATGTGGTGATTCACATGTGAACCATATGTGAAAAATAAGCCGCGTGTGATTCCCATGTTTTTCTCCTGGTTGTCATGAACACATTCCAGAATCACATGTTTGCTCATGTGTTTTTTCTGTACGGGTAATAATCAAACCCTACACTGAACAAGGTATAATGGCTTTCTATCACCAGTTCATCGTCTGTTCTCAATAACAATCGGGGACTAAAGTGACCCCAATAATGGTCTGCACAACTGTATTTAAAGCCACAGCAGGATGTTCAAGAGAGAAAATATAGGTACACATCCATGTACTTATTATTTTTTATTTTTTTTGCAATAAAAAGAGGACGAATTTAATTATAGTAAGTGAAGATAAGCATGTGAATGAATCAGATTTTTAATATGCTCTTGCTTTAATTTAATTTCCCAGGCTGAAGTAGCTCATTCATTTAAGTTGTTTGAAGTTTGGTTGGCATGCTACACTATTTATAATGGTTTCTTTTTTTTCTTTCTTTACTTTAAAATGTGTCATTCAAACCTTTAACATTATCAAGTACATACTATGTCTGAAAATACAAGCATAGAAATAAATTTTAAAAAATCTGAGGAATGAAAATAATGTCACATGTTAGAAAACCAGTCATCAGTTAAACAAAATTAAGTAAGCCTATAATTTCCATTTTGCACATCTGCTCAAATTAGCTATGAAATTACCTGAGGACATCAGGGGGAAGTACACACAATGGAATCTAGAAAAGAAAAATGTTCTGTACAAATGTGTTAAGTTGTTATGATAGTATTAGTAGGGAGGTGTTAAAATGGAGCATCAGTAAGGCCGGCTGCCTTGGTGTTGCTATAAGACATTCCCTGGGCATTTTTGGTGACACCACATTTTTTTTCTATAACGTGCCTTTCTCTATGATTGTGACTCCCATCATATTCCCTTGTTTTAGTTCTGTTCATTATTTCAGAAATGAGACAAATGTTCATTTTGTTCTTGACTTTACTAATGATAGTCTGGGTCATACTTTGTGTCATTTTCTTTTCTTTTTCTGTTGCCATCACCACATCTGTGATCAATACAGAATTCTTATCTGCAATTTGTTTCCAAGTGTCACCTGCTTGTATTCATGGCAAAACAGTGAAATGAAAAAATCAGGTAAATGCTCATGGAAATACAAATACTGTAATTTCTCTGACACCGCAACAATCTCCATGAACCTTACAACACAAAGAAGGTGTGGAAAACATTTAGATTACTATCTTCATAAGATAATTTGATCATTTTGGGCACCTGTTATCCAAACAGCCTGAATGGTAAGAGAGTGTTTTTGTGGATGAGGTTTTGTGATTTGGTGTTTCAGTGAATTATCAGTGGAAATTAAATCCCCTCTTCTTTATTTTTTATAAAATAATACTTAAAACTGTCATTTTTATTAGCACTTCTTAAATCTGTAGTGAAGTTCTGGAGAGTATTCCTCAACCAAAAGAGCACCAACCAGACTTTTTCTTGAAGGAATAAAGACACATTACATGCAAGATAATGATTACAGACCAGTTCTTTTCATCTTATTGGATAACTTTGCAAAAGTTTCAACCAATCATCTCCAAATAATAATTTTAATCATGTATAAACACTTCCCAAAGATACCTTCTATAGCTACAAAGAGCACATTACAGAAGTAGAGGAATAACACTGCACAGAAAGTAACAGTGTAACTTTTTATCACACTGTAGACCAGAGGAATTACTTAATAAAAAAAAGAATAAACTGTGAGTTAAACTTTTATCAGAGTAAAGAGACAAATCATATATAGTGTTCACTTCTAAATGCCATCCTTGTTTGAGAAAAGTAATTGCAGAAACCATTAAACTGAGAAAACATTAAGCTCTGATGTTCATCTTCATTATCACCTGGCCAAACTCAAATATACTTTGTCCAAAATGACATCAGGAAATTAAGTATGCCCACCAGCCAGAGGCGAGTAAGAAATAAATGGAAAGGTTAGATGAGTTAATGTTTGTAGAAGGGGAATGCAGATATTTCATCACTGTCAAATTGGGAAGCATCATTATAAAGGCCAAGCTGGTTCTACCTAATGAGTCCATCAGTAAGTATCAGTGACAGTGAAGGAGAATGGTGAAAAAACTAAAATAATATTGAGTATATTGGGGTTTAGGCTTGTTGTGTCATTAAAAGTCACCTTCTATCTCATTTAATAATGCCAAACATAGGCATAGTTATTCTTTTTAAGGGAAAACAAAGCTCTGCAACTTTCTGAAAGTTAAAGGAGACATATTATGCAAAAATCACTTTTATAAGTCCTTGGAATAGTCTCTTACAATGTTCTAAGTCACG
>JAOXYM010000012.1:6149479-6160147 GCA_028567055.1 Leptatherina wallacei | reverse complement strand
ATATATATATATATATATATATATATATATATATATATACATATATATATATATATATATATATATATATATATATAAAGTTGTGTTAAAATGAGAATCAATGTGTTTTCATCATGTAAGAAGCAGTTTTTAATCTGAAGAACTAATCTAGACCCCCGTTAATACCCCTCTGCTGTGATGCATCACCATAAAGCAACCCATTGAATTTGGGGGAGCTATTCAGTTGGTTGCAATTTGATGCAGAGAACTAACAAAACACACTGTATCATCATCATCATAATCAAGGCTTTCTCACTACTTACTGAGGAAAAAAGCGGGTGATGCCACTTTTATTTTCTTTTGAAAGCCATACAAAGGCACAATGATCCACAGTCATAATGTTCCTGCAGTGCACATTTCTGACTTTTGCTGTACTTTAGCTTGTCTTCGCTGTTTCACATGCATTACTGGAAGTTAGTGAGCAATGGCAGGGTGCTTTTTTACTGTTGCCAGGGTGACAGAGAGAGGCAGCACAATTGTTTGTTGAAAATTGTTGAAAAGACCAAAATCAGTAAGATTTAAAGTATGCAGGACAAAACGGCTTAAACTGGACCCCAGCCTGGCAGGCTCTGTATACTTTTAGGAGGATTTCACTGCATAATCCTGTGGGTGTTCAGCTTAATGAGCACAGTTCATACATCTTGGGATTATGAATGCGGCATGATATTATTTGGGCTTGATGGATGTTTACAACTCCTAAAGACCAACACAAAACTGAGGCTGGTTGTGAGGGAACACTCTGCATAGCCAATTTTTCATGATATTAAAAAAAATGTAAGCAAAGAACAACAAGTTTAATCTGTCCTGCCAAGTCTGAAAGGCAGTGCTCTTTTCTGAAGAACTGCTGATCAGGACTCATTATTAACAGGAGTTAATGCAAGTTTTTGAAAACAATCTAATCATTGTTTTAGCTTTACTGTGATGACTTGGACAAGTGCCTTTTTCAGGTTATTTTGCTTTATTTGACAGAGAGAGATACATGTGACTGGAAACCGGGGAAGACAGACACACAAATAACAACAATTTGGACTCGAGAGACACTGCCTCTGCTCTTGTCCCGTTTTCCAATGCTCCAACTTTGGGCATTAACGTGGCTGGAGGCAACTGCTTGAACAACTTGGGACCAAAATGACAGGACCCCCCACCTTGGGGAGTGCTTTGTAGCAGGTGGCTTGCGAACCTGTGTCTCCTTATTTTTCTCTGTTGCACTGAGCTCCAGCACCATGCTCTCCCTTCCCCACTCTCCAACACTTGTTGACTTTACAGCATTTTTCAAACTGACTTTATATGCACGTAGATTTTCTTTTAAAGAAATAAAATATTGGGCAATGGTAAAAGTATGTTTGTCTCTGGTGCTTTATCTGATGCAAAATTAGCGCACTCCAAGTGATAGAAAATATTGTCATATTCATAATAGTTTTCTTCAAAAGCAACATGCTCAAAATTACTTTTAAGATTAGATACAAAAATCATATATTAAAACACTACAGCTAAATTTTCACAGACCTGGAGAGACTTGAAGGAAAGAGTTGGTGGTAATTACACAACAGAACAGGTAGGGATAAAACATAAACTATATTTTCTCACTCAAATATATAAATCCACCATTCCTTGTATGTGTAAATGTGTGGGTGTACTAATAATAATAATAATAATAATAGTAATAATAATGATAATGATAATAATAATGATAATAATAATGATAATAATAATAATAATAATAATAATAATAATAATAAAAAGAATAAGAATACATTTTATTTGTATAGCACACTTTTAAAATCTAACGACATCTCAAGGTGCTTCACAATTCTAAAAATAAAACAGGAATTATAACAATTCTAAAATAATCAAGATGAAATATAAAACATCATGGTTCTAAAAACAATAAAAACTGGCAGTTCAAATTACAGTAAAAAAACAAAAAAACATGGACGACCATTTAGGCAGACTTTTTGTCAAAGGCAGCACAAAACAGGTGGGTCTTAAGGCTGCCTTTGAAGGTTATCAAGGAGTCTGACATCCTCATTGATTCAGGCAGCTGATTCCACAGCCGTGGCCTCAGGGCAGAGAAAGCACGGCTACCCATGGTAGACAGCCTGATGCAGGGAACAGTGAGAAGGTTCTGGCTGTCAGACCTGAGTGACCGAGATGCGGAAAGTAGGGTGAGAAGATCCTGGAGGTAAATTAGGCCAGAGTGGTTAATGGCCTTAAAGACCAGCAGGAGGAACTTGAATGTTTTCCGCTGGTTAACAGGGAACCAGTGGAGGAAATGAAGGACTGGGGTGATGTGGTGAGATTTCTGGATTCTTGTGAGGACACGGGCAGCACAGTTCTGGATATACCCTAACCTTTGGATGGTTTTGGAGGGGAGTCCTGCCAGCAGGGAGTTACAGCAGTCAAGGCAAGATGCGATACAAGTATGAACGGTTTTTCAACATCTCGTTGGGAGAGTGATGGTTTGAGTCTGGAAATGTTCTTTATGTGGTGGAAGGATGTTTGGCAAACTGTTTTAATGTAGGCAGTAAAGGAGAGGGGTGGATCAAACTTGACACCAAGGCTGGTGACAAGTGAGGACAAGGGAATGGAGTGGTTACCGATGGTGATGTGGGTGGTGCCAGCTTTTTTTGGTCTGGTGGGGGGTGCTGATAAGGATTGTCTCGGTCTTACTGCCATTTAAGAGGAAGGAATTTTGGCTCATCCAGTAACGGATGACGTCGAGGCAACTAATAGCCCAGGAAAGAGCGAGTTGGGTATCAGGTGAGGTTTGGAGGTATATTTGAGTGTCATCGACGTATGAATGAAAACTGATGCCATGGTTCCGGAGGATGTTATCAAAGGGGATCTACCATGTAGATTAAGAAGAGCATGGGGCCCAAGACTGACCCCTGGGGCACACCAGAGGCATCAATATCAATACCCATCAATATTACCTCTTCTTTTTCCCCAAAGGACACACTGGCACAATTTTATACACTGCTCAAATAAACAACAACCCAGCAGCATGACTGCTATCTACTCCTTTCTGCAAGGAGGAACAGGAGGAGCACTGCTAGACCTCTATAAAATGACCTCCAGCAGGTCACTGGTCTGAACATTACTGTTCAGTCAGAAACAGACTCCATGAGGATGGTATGAGGGCCCATCATCCACAAGTAGGTGTCCACGTGTGGCGCTGTGGAGAACGTTCTGCTCCCTGCAACATCCTCCAGCATGTCTGGTTTGGTAGTGAGTCAGTGATGGTCTGGGGAGGCATATTCTTGGAGGGCCGCATAGACCTCCATGTGCTAGCCAGAGGTACCCTGACTGCCACTAGGTACCGGGAGGAGCTCCTCAGACCGATTGTCAGACCATATACTGCTGCAGTGGGACCTGGGTTTCTTCTGATGCAGGACAATGCTCGGCCTCATGTGGATGGACTGTGTCAGCAGTTCCTGCATGACGAAGGCACTGATGCTATGAACCGGCCTGCCCGTTCACCAGACCTAAATCCAATCCAGCACCTCTGGGACTTCATGTCTCCTTCCATCCACTGCCGCCACCTCTCACCACAGACTGTCCAGGGGTTGACTGATCCAGGTCCGGGAATAGATCCCTCAGGGGAACATCCGTGGTCTCATCAGGAGCATGCCCAGATATTGTGGGGAGTGCATACAGGCATGTGGAGGCCACACACACTACTGAACCTAATTTTGAATAGACTTGAGGAATTTCCACAGAAGTTGGCTCAGCCTGCAATCTGATCTTTCCACTTTTATTCGGAATATGATTCTGAATCCAGACCTCCATAGGTTAATGATTTTGATTTCCATTGATCATTCTTATGTTATTTTGTTCTCAACACATTCCACTATGTAATGGATAAAGATTCCCTTTATTTTTTGGAGCACTGTATTTCACTGGGAGAAACAAGAAACAGCGTTTAGGTTCAGACACATACACAGTGAGACACAATGCTCTGTCACTCTTATTTTCAGTTCCTGTCTCTTCCACTCCTATAGACACATGCACACAGGCAATGCTCAAGCAACACACTCCTTTCTCTCCTTTGCACACACTGATTCACACATGTACACACAAGCATCCAAAAATTGTTGAGTGTGTTTGGGTGCAGTGCAATCACTGGAGCTGAAAAAGCAATGTGTCTGCGGTGACAGGTTCATTCAGGTGTTAGCTCCATCCCAACCACTAGGCTCCAAAACAATATTACACTGTCCTCTAGTGCATACACATACACAGTTACACTCACACATCCACACACCAGAGCATTGTTCTTGTTCTCCAACACTCAAAATAAAACAAACAGAACTGCTACAGAGGTTCACACTTTCTCACCACCTTTGAGTTTGCTTTTCTTTAGACAATGCTGACCTTCAGCTATTATCCCAGTTCCTGACACCAGAGTGTAAGTTTACAGCGTCGGCCTGACTGGGTCAACAGGTGTCATCTGACAGGGGTTAGCAGCACCCTTCAGATCTAGACTTATGGACAGTTTGGCATGACTTTAAAATTATAAAGTCCCACAGTTTGGGATGAAAAACAGAACAAGCTCTGTCCCCCCTGTGTTTTAACCTAGACCTTGGGAAAACCAGAAGCGCTCAATGCTCTGGAAGGAGTGGATACTGTTAAAAGATTGGAAAGATAAAACAATAAAAACAGGCAATAAAATCTTAAAATCCACTCTGAAACAGACTGGGAGCCAGTACAGAGAAGCTAAAATTGGTGTGATACAATCATGTTTTTTGTATCCCTGTTAAGAGTCAAGCAGCTGTGTTTTGAACAAACACTTTGGAATGACATAATCCCATTTTACTTATGGTGATTGGTGAAGTGCATGATAAATGTAATAATTACACGTTTACTTCCACTAATATATGGAGAGTTATCCCTCTTACTCCTACTTTCATTTAATTTTTTTTTCCAGTTTGATTATATTTTAGTTTGTGTGCTTAATGGTAATCACTGTAATAATAAGTGGTGGTTGGTTCCATGCATACATTTACTGTTTACTCCTTCTTCCAGTCTTTTGGGTAAAGCAATGGTACTTTTTATTTTCATTTAATCCCATGCAAGCAGACACATTGTGCTAATGTACTAGTGTGATTATTTATATATCTTATTTAGTATGTTTATGCAGCATCTCTTATTGCGTTCTTAAACACTGGTTTGGTTTGCGGTCGCTTTAAGGCCCCCCTTCCAAACAGCTCACTGTGCTCTGATTGGTCAGCTGATTAGTCAGAGACTGCAGTTTCTCTGTGTTTTTTTAAGATTTGCCAACCTCCTCATTACACATCACAAAAGTCATGATGATGTCATCAAGTCCTGGATGAAAAGACAGGATTACAAATTAATTGCTCATTAGCTTTGTTACTTTATGTACTACTTACATATTTACATTAACAAAAAGATGTATTACATGCAAAGTATGAGAAAACATGATATGGTGTCAGATTATGTTTTAAAAAAATCTGATCCAAGACAAAAATCCCTGAAATAGGATGCAGTAATGTGGTTACAAGTAAATCAATAAACATAAATTACTTCAATCCAGCACTGAACAACTTTTTAAAATACAATAAGTAGTTTGAGCAACTGAGGACTGTCTTTTGTTTCTTTCTTAGTCAATGATGACGTGATACTCGAGAAAAAGGACACATAGATAAACATCTTTTTAATAGTATTTGTTTCCATGCCTTGGGGAGGCTGGCGTGGCTTAGCCTATAAACCCAGATAAAAAGATACGGCTCTGGCAGCAGAGAGTGTCTTCTGAGATGTGCTGCTTGGACTCACTTTGGTGTGTAACTTGTTTGGCTCCTCTGGAGTCTCAGAGCTGATTAGAAGAAATGATTTACATTTTTTTCCTTCTCTTTATCTAGTTAGCCATCAATTAAAGAAGTTATGTTTCTGCGCTGGGTCAACTCAGATAAAATCATGTCTGCAGTATCTGTGTCCTTAATTCTTAATCACCTTTAGTTTAGTTCCCTTGAATTTTCAGCTAACTTTGCAGGAAAATGGCAAAAACAGGCTGCTTCATTCAGAACCAAAAAACATTCAAGCCTCCAAGAGGAAGAATCCTCTTCACCTTTGCATACCCAGCTAATTAGCAAACAAAATAAAATTTGTTGAATTGATTACGAAGCAGACATACATACGTTAAATAAATAAATAAGGGTAAATAAGTTAGAAACATAAGAACACTGGAAATGACTATATATCATGTATATAAATTAATGATAGGAATTCTCTAGGTTTGCCATTACATCCTTCCTTCTTCAATGGGCATGTTTCAAAATGTCTGCCTCTCTGTGTACAGGGCAATCATAGAAGACTCGGCACATTGACCCAGGGGGAAGCTCAAGGACACGCACAAATCCTGAGACACCTCAAACAGCCTTGCCTTACAATAGAAATGGACACATATTCAAGGACTTGTCCATCTTTCTGTCATAACTGCAAAAAGGAGTAAAGACACAAATATACATTACTACCACATCAACATGGGAGAGATTTGGTTCATCTGTTGAACTTTGTCTAGCTGAATATGAATTAAATTAGAAATAAATGCAAGAAGAGTGGGTTATTCCTTCTCAAAAATGTTTTCAGAGATCTTCAGCTCCCTGTGGCTCTTCTGTAATTCAAACCCTGTTGCTGACCCCACGCTGGGTTGTTCTCCTGAAGAGAAGCAGGAGGTGAACAAAAATCTCCCTCAAAGTTGCAAGGACCACATATACAATCCATCAACACACACACAGTCACTCACACCATGTAGCAAGTGCTGGGAGGACAGGGTGTCTTATCAAAGTGTGCTGTAGGAAAGTGGTGGTCTCAGGGGAAATTCAAAGGACAATGCAGAACAAACACGCACACACCAAAAGGCATGCACTACTGGCAAGAAGAGAGGAAACATCCCCAGGGAGAATACAAGGCAGGAAAGGAAAGATAGAAAAAGGAGGAGAACAAGAAAATAAGGCAAAGGAACAATTTTTCTCTTTTTGCTCTGAGGAAGTTGTCACTTAGAGCATTTCCCCCACGGCATCTGCACAGCCAGGGCCTGACAGCACGCGTGCGGATGTGTGTGTGTTTGACACAGAGTTTTATACACATCAAGATAGATGGGATAGACACACGACCACAGCCATCACACACCTACGCTCTCACTGTGTGTGTGAGAGTAGACGGGTGAGCATGGGTGTGACAGCTGGACGCAGAGATGCTATGCATGGCGGCAGACAACCCCTGTCAGTTTGGCTTAAGACAACTACTGAACCACATGTGAGAAAGTGTATGCGTGTGTGTGTGTTGTGTTCATTTAGACGTGCATATCATTGCGTGTATTTTTTGTGTGTGTGCGTGTGAATCTAATCCCAGTGTGGCAGCTCATCAGTCACACTTGATTTCAACACCTCAATGTGCATTTGATGTAGACACATCCATCCAGCATACACACCCCTTTGAGTCTTTTTAACCTGGCTTAGCCTCTACTGACCAGCTGTTAGATCTGGGTTACCAGCAGTAATCAAACGCCATGAAAGTCAAGGGAAAAGGGGGGAAAAAGAGGATTTAGAGGAAGAGAAGGAAATCAGAAGCTATTTTAAACTCTCCAGTAGGACAAGCTGTTGGAGTTACCCACACTATAAGAGAGTGAGGTACTAAATATATAAGTCATGGTGTTGATGTAGAATATATATTGAAGAAAAATGTTAGACGAATGCTAGACAAGCTCATCTAAATTAGTAAGGACTGCTGAAGCATTTATTTGTGTTGTGCTACAATATGCAACTCATGTTGTTTTCAGTGTAAAATACAAACACTAATACTGCTTGTTTACTTATGATTGCTTTAATAATTGTTACTGTCTGAGACTGATCTTCTCCCAAACACTAAGCCCAAAAAGGAAAAGGAAAAGTTTTGTTGTGATATAATGTGTTTACATGTAAACTACGCAGCCAGCCAAATGACTTCCATAAGGGTGATGGTTGCCTTGTACAAAGAAAAAGGAAATATTTGCTTCTCTCCCCCAGCAGTTCTGGCTTACTGTCTGGTGGTAGCAGTGGTTGAGTTGGTCCTTGTGTCTGACCACAGTGACTTGTTGGTAGGTCGCTGACACTGGAACTGGGATCTGTCTTGGCCTAATCTGTGTCCTTCCTCTTTACAAAAAAGTCAAATTGATCTCCCTCTCTCTTCATTCTTATATCTTCCTATACAAAATTCTACTGGTTACAGCATATTTTGGTCCACATTTTCATGCCGTAGCTTCATTTAAGTTGAACTACCAGCCTTGTTAGCCTCCTGTTCAAATAAAACTGGATCATGTAGCTCTAGCTAAATCAGCGCTAAGTAACTTAGAAACTGAAGTGCTCTTTGAGCTTCTTTATAGTTTATTTTCAATTCCAATGTGAAAATCACGATTAACCGTGTAGTTCCTTAACTGAAAATGAAATATAGGTTTTTCTCACATTATCTGAAAACTAATCTAGTACTATAATATAAGCACTGCTATGCAGCTTCATGCAAACATTAGGTTCATAGCCTTACATATGCTGCAAAAAAAATGATTATAAAAATTCACACAATCAATTTATTCAATTCATACATTCAACAGATTAAACAAAACATTTCTTCAATTATTCTAAAAAGCAATTAAGGTGCCTTTCATATATCAAGTGTTCATTGTTGCTTATAAATGCAATATTCCAGGGTCACTTTGACCCAGGGCCTATACAGCTATCCAAACGTGTCTCCACACAAGTGACATCATGTTGTGAAAGTTAATGTAACGTTTGGAACCAGAAATACACCAAACTTAATAGGTGTACGTTAACAATGGGCATGTGTTTACATCTACACAGCACATGAGGAACATGTCATCACAGTGTGCTTTGTGCAAATGAATTTCACACATTTCACACAGGTCATGGTCGTCATGACATCATCAGATGGCTTGCAGACTTGAGATGGGCATGACCAGCTCAAAAGCGGACTAGATGTGTGTCATACAAGTCATCCTAGTGAGCCTTGCCACTGTCTTGATTATGTTTTCTGAAGACAGTTTTGCCTGATGTATATTTGGGGATAAAAACTACAGTGTTTTTCCATTTCTGATGTGAATGTCTTGCTTGGAGGGATGTGAATAGCAGTTCCCTGATTTGCTTCATAATCAGAATCATCAGACTTAGAATTAACCTCAAGATGGTCTTCATCATCAGACACATCCTCATCTATTTCACTGCCATGATGAAAATAAGTTCCAGAGCCTCGAGGGCCCCATCTGTTTATTTCTGCTGCTCATTTGGAAAAGCTCTGACAGAGAATATACTGTATTGTATGTAGCTGCAGAATGTAATGTTGGTAGGAAACCCCTTGCAGAAAATCTTTACATGTGTAGCTCCTCCCGTGGTGAGTGTCCACTCAATGCGGGTGAATCTTACCCAGGGGAACAGAAAAAGTTCCCAAATACGTCACAACCCAAACAGTATCTATGTAATATAAACAGGCAAATATGGGAAATGAACAATTTTACTTTTATATGTTGATTTCACTAATTAGGCCAAGCAAAAGTTTCATACCCCCCCACAAAATATCTATAATTTTTTACATTTCAAATGGGTTAATTTAACATGCAACATAAGAGGAGAGTTAAGTTTTATTTACAACTACTTACAAACTCTTTCATTTCATTTTCATTTGTTCTTCCCTATGAACGATCTTATGAACAGTGCTGACATATTTGAACAAAATCTGTGTTTTTTTTACTTCTGCTGTTCAGTTCATACAAGTACAATGACAAAACGACAGTAATGTTATTGTCAGATTTTTTTAGACAATTTTTGGGACTTAACAGAGCATTTTGCTATTTAAAAATAGATAGCAAGATATTGCAGATCGTGTCCAAATGTAGGCCATTTAGCTATGCAAAGTGGGGCCAGCAAATCATCATTTCAATTTACGAGAGATTGGCATTCACCAATCTAAGAGAAGAAATATGAACAATTTTCAGTCTTTGATTGCATTTGTGAATCTGATAGGGTGTTGTTCTAGAAAAGACTTCTTAACTCAAGAGCAGATTTTATCAGATTTGTAAAAAGACATTGGTGTAAGATAACAGTTGTTTGCAGTAGATACGACTTGATCTTTATTTTTGTATTTAAAGTTATCCAAATAAAAATGGAAAATGTTATTGTTATGGATTTTTAAGAAATTACTACTTTAGAGCCATTAAATAACATAATGGCATTTTATTCAAAACATTATTAATTCTTTATGTAGGTCATTCAAATTACAAACATAATTGATATATGATTAATACCAATGATGCTTGATTTTCACGTCTGGACCAACGATGACACGACATAAACACATATTTCAAGAATCAATATTAAATTAATACAGTATATATCAGTAAAATCCCCCTCAACTTGATAAAATATTACAAAACTGTAAAACAGTTTTGTAATTTTTCATTAAGTTTCACCAATAACAAGTCAATTACATGCCATGTAGAACATTTCATGCATTTTCCATTTCTTTGAAGAAAAGCCAGCTGAGAAAAGTTACTCTGTCTGTGTGTGTGTGTGTGTGTGTGTGTGTGTGTGTGTGTGTGTGTGTGTGTGTGTGTGTGTGTGTGTGTGT
>JAOXYM010000012.1:6132466-6145197 GCA_028567055.1 Leptatherina wallacei | reverse complement strand
TGTGTGGAGTTTGCATGTTCTCCCCGTGTATGTATGGGTTCGCACCAGGTACTCCGGCTTCCTCCCACTGTCCAAAGACATGCCTGATAGGTTAATGGTCACTCTAAATTCCCCCTAGGAATGAGTGTGTGCATGACTGGTTGTCTGTCTCTCTGTGTTGACCCTGCAATGGACTGGCGACCTGTCCAGGGTGTACCCTGCCTCTCGCCTAAAAATTGCTGGGAAAGGCTCCAACCCACCCGCGACCCTGATTGGATTAAGCGGTACAGAAGATGAATAACTGAAAATGTGAGGTAATACTGAGGAATGACCATGATAACGTATGCACATCTAAAGTTCACATTGTACAAGCTTGTATTATTCTAGCACATCTGCGGTGAAAGGTGATAGCCCTATTCACATAATGGAGTCTGGATTATTGGGTGCAAAAAAGATGCCCTCTTTAGCCTGCAACTGTTGATCTTTAACAACTCATGCATACCAGAAGCAGCTTAACGCTACATTAATGCACCCAAAAAGCCAGCACTGCAGTATCAGCTGAAGAACGTCATAGTTACAGAAAAGTTTGCATCCACAATCTTAACAAATAGCCATTCAATTACCAGCTGGGAGAAAAATGGAAAGCTCTGCATCAGATTTTACTCCTCTACTAACCAAAAGCCATGTCCAGCAAAGAAAAGTAACAGCAATATTATATAAATAGTTTTGTTTTTTGTTCTTTACAAAGGGCTTTTGGCACAGGTAATGTGCTTATTCCTCCATTACTGTTATTACTAAGCTTTGCAGTCGCTTCTACTCATCTTTATGCCCTGTCTGCCCCTAGCTTGTTTGCTGCTGCCATCCCTATACTCTGCTTGCGATTTTGCTGGCTCCATCATAGATAAGACACCATGGTGACTCACTCCCTATCCAGCAGTATTAAAAAAATACACAGACCAGCCCTGAAATTTCAACTTAACATCAAAATCAACACTTTCTTCAATTCTGTTGACATCTGTCATCACATTTATGATGTTTTAAACATTATTTTGAAAAGACCAACTTTAATTTAACTTGTATATGCAAATTAGAAAAAAATACCAAGGAAATGGAACAGAATGACAAGATTTATTTATCTAAAATGTAACAATACTGAACAAAAACAAAACTTTTGGCAAATCTTTGTAACACACAATAATATGCCAAAACTTAGCTTTCCAACTAATAACCTTTAATTATGAGTAAATAATTCCAGTTTTCTTCCAGCATGCAATTGCCAGCACATCACGTGGACTGTAAATGTTTAAAAAGAAAGGAAACCTATTAAAAGACAGAAGAAAAGCTTGAGTGTCTTAGTCTATTCAGCTTGGACTGTCATTGGGGGAAAGAGAGGCCCTATAGTTTCTCTAAACTAAATCAGGTTTAAAAATATTCAAGCAAGTCCCCCAGCAGATGGAAATCATCTAACTATGCACCATGTCCGTTTTTATTCACGCATAACTGCTTTGTACTGCACTTAGATCTCCTTTTGCCAATCACACTAACAGATACACACATAAAGACGTAGTATTGATCTGTAGGGGCTGTAGGGAAAATCCACGAAAAGCAGAATGATAGCCACAAAAAACACACTATTTCAAATATGACACCTGCTCAACTACAAACATGTAACACCTGACATTACCTCAACACACGCCCAGTTTGATAAACCGTCTAAGTATTCAAACACTCAGACACACTAATCTTTCCTCTGTGTTAATCAGATTTTGATTTGATGTTGCACAGTGTATCACAATGTATCACATCAGTATGTAGTTTTTTTTTTCATCTTAGCTTTTATTTTTATGCTTTAGTGATCCAGTATTTCTCCAGGGAGGTGAAGACAGGACTCCAGTCGTCTTTCTTGTGCGACAGTCATTTAAACATCATGTGACGGCTACAAACAGTGGTGAAGTCACGTTACATTTTAAAAAACCTCATCATGGACTAATTTTCCATAAATCGCTGGGACAAAAGATCACCAAGGACAGAAAACAGTCCAACTTTTGAAATGTCCTGATTTAAAGAATGAGGACTGAATGAGGACCAGCCAAGGAGAGTTTAAAAATCCCATATTTTTGTCCGACTTTCATTGTGGCTGAAGCAACATCTTTCATTTGATTAAACCCATGTGGAGAAAAAAATTAAAGTAAGAAAAAGACCGTATATGGTAATGCATAGTTTTTGTCTCAAAATTTAAACTGTTATTGAGTAATTCCATCTAGCTGTTAGCTGTTAGCTGTTGGTGCATGGGGTGTTTTGTAAGAAGCAATACTACACTCCACACAATCACTAAAAACAAGCCGTTTTTTTGTAATTTCTGTCCTGTGGTTCAATCCCACAGTGAAAAGCCCAAAAGGAGTTCTTTTGTTTTTTTTGGTGTGGGTGTGGTTTTGGTGTAGGCAGCTATTTCACTTTGCTTCTCATTGCTTAATTACTACTTTTCTTGGCTTATCAGATTCCTAACACCAGTGAAAAAAAAGTTATTACTTCTGGGTGGAAATAAAGAATACATTTTTTGTTATACATAAGAAGACATGCAAAGAGACCAAGTAGTCAAGCTGATGTTTATAACAAAGAAACAACAAAAAAGAAGAGCAAGGAAGACTTTTTTTCCCTCATTGTGCGATTACCAAATGCACATACGGCAATTCGGAGAAATGAAAATTAAAAGTGAACATGTTTGATGTTCTTTAATAGAACTTATCACAGCAAACCAGGAATGTGCTTAGGTAGCTTAAGTGGGAAGGACTTTAATTGTTGTGGTGCTTTGATTTGGCTGAGGTATTCTATTAAGACTCAGTCAACAGAAACTTACTGACGACCACACACTATAACACCCAGCTGCAGGAAGATGCTAACAAACAGGAGAAAAAAGGGGAGCAAGATGCAGGTGGTGAGATACAGATGTGTTGTGGGTGGCATTGTAAAGGACTGACAAAGTTAAATCTGACTTTGTTAGTGGTTGGTCATTCAAATATTAGCAGGTGAACTACTTTCTTCTCTGCAGTTGGTGAAAATGATGTGCTGTGTAACCATTATCATTGAGGTGGTCAAACTGGAAATCAACAACGTAATTCTGCTGCATATATAGATAGATACAGTATATAGAGAGAGACAGAAAGAGAGAGGTCTCTGCCTTTTCATAAGCTTGACAAGTTTAATGAAAATTGGTACTGAAAAATGGTCGAAAAATGTATATAAAAGCAAATAAATAAAATCTAGTGTGCAATAACAAAAGAAATCATTCTTGCCAAATACACACTTATTGTATGTACAACCCCCTCCCCTTTATAAAGACATGAAGCATTCTCAAAACTCATGTCTAAATGGAACATAAATTAAATTTTTCTCAAAAGACAGCAGACATTAGACTCCTTTGACGACGGGAAAAGTAGCTGGAAGACTTTCTGCTCTTCAGGCTGAAATGCTGACCTGACTTAATGATAATAAAAGGCAAAGAAATCACAAACAAAGCATACACACACACACGCACAAATAAATCAAGTATAATGGGAGGGTAATTTTCTACAGTGCATATGCTCATATACAGTCTATACCATATGTATACATTTAAAATGTCTGACACAGAGCATTTTGCTGCTTTGGGGGAACTTCTTAGTGTTTTTACTGCAATGCATGTTTTTTCTCCTCTTCTTTATGTCACACACTAATGTATAAAGCTTTCATCTCTTGGGTGAACTCATTTTCATTGTTTTTGTCATGACTTCTTCATTGTTTTTCTTCCTCAAAATGGAAAATGCCTCAATTTGAAGCATTACAGCATGTGATGGATTTCTGCACACCCACCCACACACACACTCATATGAGCACATATGTACTCTGACAGAAACTCCGACAGAGAAGGGAGGAAAAAAAGAGAGAAGAATGAATTATTAATCATGCCGTCTAATTATGGTGTGTGGCCCAGAGAGAGATATGATCTTAGGGAAATCACATCCAACAGTCATTTATCACAACAAATAGAGTGAAAAACACTGGGTAGAGGAGAAGAGGCAGTGGAAGGAGTGGAAACTAGAGAAGAGTAAAGGCCAGAAAGAGAGTAGAGATAAAGGCCAACCCACCTAGCTATCAGACTCTGCTATTAAAATATGCTAAGGAGAAGTGAGGATAGGGAGTCGGGAGGAAGGGTAAAAGGAGAGTCTAAAGTAACGAATTAAGAGGTGCTCAAGGGGAAACTACGGGCCCACAGGAGCCTCTAAATGCCCCTGAAACTGGGTTTACAGGGCAACACATCTCAAAAAGAAAGTTTAAATATGTAAAGAGAAAGGAAACTCATGCTCTTCTTGTGAGACATACACGAGTTTAGTATTATCTTTTGTTATATACATCTTTATAGTTAAAAAATATTTCAAACAAAGTTGTTTTTATGCAAATTGTAGAAGGAACTGACAGTATGTGTTTACAGACCCTCTGAGTCTTTTTGTTGTCAGTTTTGTGTACTATAGGAATAGCATTATAATATATTGCAGGGCTGTCCTGGAGTAATGTATCTGTTCCTTACTGGTACAAACTGGAAATAATACCTGCCAGCGCTCTATAAAACCCCAACATATTAAAAAACACCAGAGTGGGTGTTTACAGGACTTTAGTTCAGTTTACTTGTGTCAGCTGTTGGCGTTTTGAAACAGCGCTGTAGAAAAACACGACTGCATATAATCAGATCAGTAACAGCAGTAACAGCCATTTAGCAGCATAGTTTCAGGGTCGATGGTGTACGCTGTCACACTGTCAAGACTTCTGAACAAAACTGAAGCACTGGTAATGAAAGACAAATAGCTTAATTGATCAATTAGGTTTAATTGTTCAAACTTTTCTTCTTAGCATTCCTTTCAATGCTCTATGAAATGTCTTAAGTCATGTACATTAACCTTTTTATGTCCTAACTGAAATAGATTTTTTTTCTTTGCATATCTCTTGTTTTGTTTGGAGCTATTCTAACTTCTAGGATTACAAACCTAGACACAGATGGAAATTTCAGATTATCTTATTAAGACATAGTCACTGAGAATTGTGCTCCGTCAAATATAATGTAAATTTGACTCAGAATGCAAAGTTTCATGAAATTTACAAATGGGTGTCTTAACGAGAACTTTTCTACCCCTTTTCAGTGCACATCATATCACTGCATCTTGCCAGTCAAGGTTATACTCAAACAACAGGGATCCAGTAGTTAACCCATTATCGGGCAATCACTGAAATACCTGGAAATTCAAAATTTCACCATATGGGTGGGAAAATAATCCATTCACAGGAATATTGCAATTTTTTGGTTTCTCATTTTTTAAATCCTTTTTCTTATTTTATTAAAAAAATATTTTTTTGCCCCCCATTTATTTTTAAAAAATGAAAAACCTTTTCTTTTTTCAAACCTGTCTTGTCGTGCATCAGAACACCCAGAATAATAGTCTGGTTCCTGTGTTGTGTTTTCCAAATTTAAATGCTTCTTATTCAGCTGGTTCAAATATATCGCTGCTCTGACTCACATGTGATGTGCAATTTTTGGGGGATATATGGTTTCTGATATAGTGTGTAGACATTGTCATCATTCAATTTTTTCAGATGGTCTGGGGTAAAAAAATAAATAAATAAATAAAAAAATCACAAAAATCATCACTATTGAAGAATCACAAGAATAGCAATTTAAATTGAATCGGCACCCAAAAAAAAATCGTAAAATAATCAAATCGTGAGGAAAGCATATCATCCCAGCCCTAACAGAAAAGAGTGTTATTGTGATACTCGAGGATATTACAAGTCTTTAAAACTTGGTAACTTTTCTCCTAAATAATAACAGTCCTACAGTAGTAAGGTCATTACTAGTGTGTCTTTTCATTTTATGTACAAAGCCAATCTCAATGAAATATCTGGGAATGGAGGCTGATCTTTGATGATTGGTGAGGGGAACTCCAAGGGGTTCTATTATTTCATGGAGTAGCATGAGGGGGCCTTTTGTATGTCCAATGAAGTGATCAAATATGGTCGCCCAATAAATGCTTAACACCAAGAGAAGGTTGTTCTAAGGTGCACAAATCATGTTGGTCAAAGGGGGATCTGAGGGATGGTCCCCCAACTTCTAAACATGTGTTCAAGAAACTTCTTTCTTTTAATTAATATTGTCTTAATTTTGACTTCCTATACTCTAGTAATGCTGATAATTAAAATTGAAAGAAAGCTAGTACTGTAAGTGAAACATGAGACAAGATATAAGACAGCCACTAGAGGCTTTATTTCCAGACTGTATGACAGTAGAGCCACATATGATCACCCACTCAAAAGTTATCATACTTGGTCGGGAAACCCTGGTGTTACTCTGGAATGAACAAGGTGACCCTTTGCAGTGTAGTCTGCTTAAAGAAATCCTGATGATCTGAAATTGATGCCATTAGACGTAAAATAAATGTCTACTGGGGATGTTACTGCTGTGGAACATGTTTCCATGGTAACTCAGAGATACGAAGGAGAAGCTTGTGGCAAAAGAGAAAAGTGTCACATGCTAAACTTAACCAAAAATTACTTTAAACTAACTTTAATGAAAAATATATAAAACAAAAGTGTAACATTAGTCATCCATACCGATCAAAAATGTGTCACACCAAGTTCTCCTGATCGAGTCACAATAATACGCGTTAAGAATGAGACTGAAGCAAAACCAGCCTCAGAATTTCCTCAGTGAGAGTTAATAATTTAAACTAATAAACCTCTCTAAAGCCCTCCTCGTCACACATGCAGCCCCCCTCTGCCTGATGGTCCACCTCTTTTGGGATTGTGCCTTGTGTATATTTAGCCACTAATAACATACACAGGGGTATGTGAGATGTGCTGTGATGTTTTGCAGTGGGCTGAGCTGAAAGAGTGACTGAATCAGGCCAGGTATCAAACCCAGCCTGTCAACCATGCAGACCAAGGGCCCACTCAGGCCTTAAAAAAATGAAATAAAATAAAACACCACCTCCCAGAAGGCCAAGCTCTTTGCCTTTCCACCTCCTTTCCCTGACAGCTCATAGGGAGGGGGGTGATGTGTGTGCATGAGCATGTATGTTTAGGGAGGCAGGATTCAGTGAGATAGAGGGGAAAGGGCATGATAGAGTTTGAGAAACACTGAAAAGGAGTTTGGGAAGCGGCAGGAGCCTGGATGAAGACGTGTGCTCTTGCACCTTCACTTCCTACCAAGGTTTCTGGGTTCGTTGACCGTCTGTCACTTAGAAGCAGCAAGAGAAGAACTTAGAACGTTTCTGCATCCTCTTGGATGAATGTGAAGATGCAGGTTTATACGCTGCTTGCATTTGTGTGTGTGTGTGTTTGTGTGTGTGTGCTGCATACATATCTTGAGTACTTGTGAGACTGTTTTGAAGGCCAAATGCCAACCTCACCCTGCCTGAAGGACATAATGTCAGATGTTAAGTGGTCTGGCTGCAGTGTGAAAGGAGCCTGTGAGTTCTACCCCCTCCCACTTCTTTGCAGAAACCCTGTCAATCAAACCAGGGTCAAAGAGAATGGAAAAAAAAGAGAAAAAGTGGGAATATAAAAGGTGATAGAGAGGGAGAAAAACAAAAATAAATAAGAGAAAAATGGGAAGGAAAGATAAAGTTAGTCAGGACCCTCATCATGCATGCATACATGTTTGTTTGCATTAATTAAATTTGAAGACTAGCTAAAAATCTGTTTAAAAAAGATTTCAGCCTTGTTAATATGTCCATGTGGTGTTTTTCATATGCTCGAAGACAAATCACAAGACATCAGTCAACTCCAAAGTTAAGCACCTCCGAACTACAGTGTACCAATGAACAGCCAAAGTTTCATCTGAAAGAAACCTGAAGATCCAGTCCTGTCACTTCCCTGGGGGTCTAACTTTTCAGACCTTATGAAGGGGAAAAAGGTTATCTTAGCACCACACTATAATCCGTGTGCTAAGTTGTCAAACAAAATGACTTGCGTTGCCTTTGACCTCATTCTCTTTCAACCTAGTGAGAGTGTACTTGTTATGCTGCTTTCTCTTCTGTGTTTCACAAGACGGAGTGCTTCCACTATGCTGTGTGGCTAGATTTCTTGAATAAGCACCCAGTATGCTGACTCACCGAGGACCCCTCGTTTTTTCCTCTGGACCATGAACCATCAAGGCTTCAGAGCAGTAGTGTGCCAGCACAACGAGTGAATCAAGAATCATGGTTCAATGTGTCACACGGAAAAATACAAACGAAGCTGTCCAGGAGTGCAAGGACACAGCGGGAGGGGGGAGTTATGATTACGAAGTCAGCAGAGAGACAGAAAGAGACACAGAGATATCAAACAGTGAGGAGAAAAGGAGCAAAAGGACAGAAGAGACTCTCACAATGAGGTGATGTGTAAGAATCACACACAGATAACCCAGCTAGGAGTGGAGCAGGCACACATTCTCACTATGTGATATAAATAAAGATAATTTACTTGTGTGGACAACAAAGCACCTTCACTAAATTGTAGCACTTTTGATTTTACAAATCAAATACTGGGTTTTTCTTTTAAACACACACAAGAGAGGAAGCTAAAGAAAGGAGGCAAGTCGGCACTAATTAATAAATGACACTTAAGTATACATAGAAAACACTGTGAGGCATAAAGGGATTATGTTGTTGGTAATGCTTCTAAATGCGTTATTTTAATAAACAGGAATTAGTTTTTAGGGGTTTAAACACTATATGGAGGAAGATTTAAATGGTACTGACACATACAGGAACACACACTTCCCCACAGTGCTCTCTGAGTCATTTGGCAAGTAAATGCTAGGACACTTTGTGCATGTTGACACTTCTGGCATTGGAACACTTACTGCCGATTAGTGGCTGACAGTCAGGTCACTTTATGGAGGTGACAGTGAGAGTCAAAAAGATGAGAGAGCAGGAAGGAGTTTTGGACTTCTGACTTCTGAGTCAAGCTCACAGTTTTAGCCTCCCTCTCTCTTTCTAACACACACACACACACACACACACACACACACACACACACACACACACACACACACACACACACACACACACACAAAGTTCTAAGCGAAAACAGCAGCTGTGAATTGCAAACAGCTAATGCTCACTCAATCCCATTCAAACACAAAGATTAAAAACATCTTCCTCTTGTGAATATTTCTCATGCTCTATGAGATGGGTGACATTATTTATCTTCCCACCTTCCATATTTAATCACTACTACAGGAGATGCTCGGATCTCCGTGTGTTGGAGGACTTAACATGATCCTTTGGAGGCTCTTCCAACAGCCTGGAAGCTATGAGAAGCACTTTCAGTCGGAATCACTACCCTTAATTTACTTCATTATTGTCCCACAGGTCATTTACTTTGCAGTCAGCCATGAAACACGCAGAGTGGAAGTACAAATCTGTGGGAAAATTTTCTGCTCTCCAATTTATTGGATCTTAAAAGCTAAAAGCCAGCTCTGCTTTCCAAAAAAATGTTCGACTGCTTTCATATTAGATTCAAAGAGAATAAGTAAGTGACCTGAGTGATGACTTAACCAGTGCTTGGTTAGATAATCATCCGCTTGTGAGTTACTGGTTTAAAAATGGCTTTACTCAACTATATGTGTCAATTTTTTCTCCTGTGATGTCCTCCTTCCTGTTCAGTGTCCCAACCCAGTGAAGCTGAAGAAGAAAATAAACTGAGAAAAGTGATTGAACAATCTAAACTTCCTCAATATGAAAGATTCTTCAGAAACCCACATTCTCTCTTTTCTGCTAGATTCTATGGACTTCTTTTACATTTGGACTTTGTTGTTTTGTTGATTTGTTGTTTATTTTGTTTTTAATTCTTCTTCATGCTTTCTGCTCCCCGCTGTAATGTTTCTCATGTTTGTATGTAAAGCACCTTGAATTGTCCTGTACATGAAATGTGCTATACAAATAAACTTGCCTTGCCTTGCCTTTACATTTGATTTATTCAGCTCCTTTAGATTATATTTCCCACAAATCCATGTGCTGCTTTCATTGCTTATGCTGCAAATGAACTGCTTAAGCTCATTTAGGACGAATATTAAATCATTTGAGCTGGTATATGACATAATCTGAATAGTACCTCTGAAATGTTTTAGCACAACACACCTGAACCCAAAAATGTCTTGAGACTAGCAGTTGATAGTTGCTTATTTAATTGTTTATTATTAGGCTTCACATGTGTGAAAAACATGAATGCAGCAGGTATTTTTAGCCACGTTTCTCTGGATAATGACACAGAGGAGAAGTTTTTAACAATCATCTAATTTAAAAATGTGGATATTTTGCATTCATATAACTAAGTTGTTGACACAAATAATTTTCAGGAATTAAAGAAATCAATAAATAAAACTGTCCCCAACTTAGAGAGAAAAATCAATATGTTGCGAAGAGGCTTTCCATGTCCCTCTAAGTAACACCCTGTAGGATGTTTCCTGAACAACAGAAACCTAAATGGTTCAGATCAGATCAAGATGGGATCAAATTTCTGAGTCATGGGTTTAACAAAAGAGGTATTGAAACTGGTGAAGAAGATGGAGGGGATATTGGATGATGAAAGGAATAAATGGGAAGGTGAGAAAAGATGGAGGAAGAGGGGGGGAATGGACAAGACATGCAGCGACAGTGATTGAATGTTGTTATTGTGGTTGCAAAGGAGGAGAGAGAAAGCAGCCATGCGGTTCCTTATCACATTGCGGATGATGTGTGTGTGTGCGTGTGTGTGTCAAGAGAAAGATAGAGGAAGATGGAGAGAAGAAAGAGAGAAAGTGTTGGAACACCTTTCTCTATTACTGTCTTGAGATCATAAAATGCAGAATTTTGTGTCTGTCTCCTACAGCTTGAGGTTAAAGGTTAAGACATACCTGTAACATTTAGTGCATGGGGAACTAATTTTCTCTATGACTATGTAACTACTATGTATGTAGTTGACATTTGCCATGCAGATTTTCATGTTGCTGCAGGACATTGCACAACACATTACAATAATCATACCTACTTTATAATTCTGCATTCAATAAGTGTCTGTAAACTACACTTCCACAGTCTTTGAAAAGAAAACTTCTTTTTTTTTTTTTAAAACACTGTATAGCAAAAAAGTGAGAGTGAAAAGCCACCACATGGTGGTGTACTCCAATAAAATTGCATTCTGATGGAAGGAAGCAGGAGGAAATAACAAATCACAGAAAATACAAAGCCAGACAGAAAATGAAAAGTCAATGTGCAGAAGAAAGAGAGGGATAGTGCAGAATACTGAGAGAGAGAGAGAGAGAGAGAGAGAGAGAGAGAGAGAGAGAGAAAACGAAAATGAATGGCCTCTCTCTATAAAAGTAGCCATGCTTCTGAAGGAAGGAGCTGGGCAGCTAAACGTCAACAGCCGGAGAATGGATGGGACTGATTGAATTTATAGGAGTTGCTTCCTTAGATCAATGCCACACACACACACAACACACATGCACACACACACACAGAGTGAGAGAAAATGCTTGTTGGAAGCAGATTTGTTGACCATCATTACCTCACATCTTCCTGATTTTAAAAGAAATAGAAGTGAAAATGTAGCTAAGTCTTCTCAATTAAACCTTTATCAGTTGTTCAAAGATTGCACTTTTTTACCCCATTAGCTTTCAAACCACTTTATAAATTATTACAGCATGAACTGTCAGGGAAAACATGTCCTGGAGTAAGTTAACATTAAGTTGTTTAAAAGAGGAATAAAGTAAATTTCTTTATAGTTTTTAAGTTATGTTTAAAAGATATGAAAACTCTATGTAAAGGTTAAATCCACTGCATACATATGGTACTTTGATTTCCCCACTATTCTAATCTAAAAACTTCAATTTCAAAACTCTAATCATTTTAGAGTATAAAACTGTTAAAAGTGGCATTTAAACTGACTAGCCAGGGTGAATCTTAGTGACCTGAGTGACTGGAAAAGTATCATTCATTTGGAAAAGAACGGTAAAACAAATGTGACACGCACACTGAATCAAACACTCCCAGACTTCTGCTCAGTTTAAGCAGAGAGTCCAGCACGATTATTCAACTGATGAAAAATGAGAGCAGACAGTAAGATGTTGAGATAAAAGCTGGAGTGAGGACAGCACGGTGCCGGGGCAGAGGGAGCAACAAGGGGAAAAAAAGAAAATTATGAGAAAGAACAGAGAGCTCCTTACATGTGTGGATACGGGAGAAAGTAAAATGGACAAGAATCTGAGGGAATCAAGAGTTGGTTTCAGAGTTGGTTAGGGAAACTATGACGATGATGGATTTCCAGAGACAGGAAAGTCAAAGTGAAACAGAATGAACTGAATGTGAACAAGTCAGATAGGAAGGGGAAGGGGAAGAGGAACATGATTTGGATAAAAATGGAAGGTCTCACATACATACTTTGTCTTAAACCAAGTGGGCCTAGAAAAAATGGTGTGTGTAGGTGTGTGTTGTCCTTAAGGGCTAATTTATTGTAGCACATGTGTACCATAAGGTGAAGGCTAGTTTTCCCTGTGTTCAAAAGAAATAAGTAAATTGTTAGAGACCAACCAGGTGGGTGAGATGTTTTCCAAATAACAAATCCTGGATCACCAGTGACCTGAAAAAGCTTCTTAACATCAAAAAGAAAGCATTCAGGGATGGAGACAGGGAGTTATTGAAGATAACACAAAAACAACTTAAAACAAAGATCAAGAAGTGCAAGGAGGACTACAGGAAGAAGTT
>JAOXYM010000012.1:6102209-6120493 GCA_028567055.1 Leptatherina wallacei | reverse complement strand
AGTCTGTCGCAGGGCCAACACAGAGAGACAGACAACCATCCACACACACACTCATTCCTAGGGAGAATTTAGAGTGAAATGTGATTTCATTTGACATAAAAAGTTATAAAACCTTTTCAAATCATAATTTTACTTAAATGTACGTAATGGAAAAAATAATTAAACACATGAATTCAAGTTTAATTCTGTTAATAGTCAATTATATTACTGTGATTTTAAAATAATGTAAAAGTTCCAATAAAAAACAACAACCTTAAAATATATTTACTGCATTGTTGTCATGTGGTCTGATGAGTCCACATTTACCCTGTTCCAGAAGACAGGCTGATAAAGTGATGCCTAGTGCCTACTGTACAAGCATGTGGGGGTCTATGATTAGGGGTTGCTGCAGTTGGTCAGGTCTAGGTTCAGGTCTATGTTCAGCAATGTGGCCAAAGAAGGAGGTCAGCTGACTACCTGAATATACTGAAAGAGAAGGTTATTCCAATATTGGATTTTTTTTCTTCTCTGATAGCACAGACATATTCCAAGAAGACAACGCCGGGATTCATTTGGCTCAAATTGTGAAAGAGTGGTTCAGGGAGCATAAGACATCATTTTCATAAATAGATTGGCCACCACAAAGTGCAGACGGTAACCCCATTGAGAATCTTTGGGATGTGCCGGAGAAGGCTTTGCACAGTGGTCGGAGTTTCCCCATCATCAATACAAGATCTTGGTGAAAAATGAATGCAACACTGGATGACATAAATATTGTGACATTGCAGAAGCTTTTCGCAACAATGCCACAGAGAATGCTTGCTGTAATCAATGAAATATTGGAGTGTTTGACCTTTTCTTTTGGTGTCGACTTTTTTTTGGCCAGGCAGTGTAGATAAATCAGTTTGAGGCTTGGACTTTGACGGTCATTGCATACATTGATTGTTTTCTTTTTCCAGTATTCTGGTTTTGGAGAGGCTGATGTGTTTGGAATCATCCTGTTACATGACCCCATTTTGGTCAACCTCTAGCCTTCGGACTGATGTCCTCATTATTGACTCTGCAATACTTTGTTATCAGCAAGTCTTCCTGTTGAAATGGTCATGTCTGTTATTTGTTAGGTCTGACTCATAATGGCATTTAGTGAAGTGTTGGTCCTACAAGCACAAAGAAGGAAATATTATGGCAAAGACAATATTGTCAGGTCTATTGTTAAAGCAGACCCACAAAGTCCCCATAGAGAAGGAGGAGTCTGGATGGTGCAGTTGCAGCAGAAGCTCCAAACCAGCAAACTACCTAAACTTTTGGTCATATAGAGGCGCTTACACTTGTTTGATTAATTAACGAAGTGCATTTTCAAATGAAGGACCTGGCTACTACTTACCCTCTAGATTCCTATGGAGGCTGTAAAGGTGTACTTCATTTTTCAGACACTTATGCATTTTGGATGAGTTTTTGATCAATAAATAATGACACATGTTGTTGTTCTTCAGAAGTGGAATTTATCTCATTGGTAATGACTGGATGATCTTATATTATTATTTCCTGTTCCTTCTTTTTGACATGATTAATATGTCAACAACCAACCACCATATTTTCTGCTTCCCCTTCCTATTCCATCTTCTCTACCCTCCTTGAGTCCATGCTCACAAATATTAGCCTCTCTTAATTCTTCCCTCCTTCATTTATCTTATAAAAAGCCTTGTTGATGTTTATCAGCTTTAACAGTCAGACATTTTTACAGCTCTCATCCACAAACGAAACAATAAAACTAAAAAGAGCACACTTTAGGAAAATGAAATGTTCGCTTGGGTGCCCATTATTCTTCAGGGCTGAAATGAAAGAAGAGCACAAAATAGTACTCTATTGTCAACTGTTTGCAAAGCAAAGAAATGTGAGCAGAATTGAAATAGAAAATAAGTCCAGACAGAAAAAAGTAGTCAATCTGCAAGCAATCTATAGAATGCAAGAATGAAAATACAGCAATGGTAGATGAGAAGAAATACGTTGTAAAGATAGAGGCAGAAAAGGGAGAAAGCCATCAGTGATGTTTCCAGGCACTGCAAAACAATCTAAAAACACATGTTATTTGAAGATGTGTATGCACACTTCTCCCCTCTTTTTTGTGTTCTGCAATCAAAAGAAGAGAGAAACGGGAAGGAAGAAAGGATGATAACTACAGAGTATTACTACTGGGGTGGGCATCTCCTCTGCTCTAGGAACCCCACAGATTGTGTGTTAGTGTGCGTGTGATGGTGCACTCCTGGATTATTTTCTTTTTCTGGAATACATTTAAAATCAGTGTTGGAGATGGTGAAATAGAGTATGTACATTTCCCATACAATATACGGCAAGTGGGCTGTTTCAAAAAGCAAAATCATAGCAAAATATAAAAATGCTCAATTTTATGGAACTTAAGAATTTTAAAAACAAAACAATATATAGTGGTTCCACTTTTCTTAAATGAATATATGATCTAAGGCTTGAAGTTTTATGTTGTCTTGTTTTTCAGGTTGATACAAATTAAATCTACTTAGAAATTGAAAGTTTGCTGCTTTGGTTTTTTAAAGGGTCATACAACTCACTTAGCCTCATTGGCAAGTAGATGTACAAGCAGGTTTTTAGCTTAACTTCACATTTTCTAAATGTTCCTATAAGGCAGGATGGCAGTTTACAAAACATTGAGCACAAGTGACATGACTTAAATAAAAAACAAACGCAATGAATCGAAATAAGAAAGCACAAGAAAATGTACTTCACAACAAACTTAAATGATATTTTCAAATCCTGTTGTACAAACTATTGACATACCGTGTCTAAACTACTGTGGGACCTTTGACAGCTTGATCTCTCTCCAGCAGCCCATTCTGTGATTTTCCTCCTCTTGCTTCCACCCACTTCACAAAGATTTTATTGTGTGTAAATCAACATTTCAGAGGGTTGTGGGCAGCATTTGTGTGTAAAGAGCTGTTTAGGATAAATTGTGCCAAATGATTTGGGGCCCTAGCTATACTGATTGTGCATTTTCATTATTAAACACCACATTTCTCTCTCCAGGGAAAACCAAAACAAGAAAACAGCAACACATTTCCAGAACTTCTTTTTATTTGATTTCTTCAAACCCCCCTCATACGCTTCTCATTCACTTGCTGGCAAACATCCACCACTCGCTTTCTGCCCAAGCTTCCCTTTGCTGTGTTTTTAATTCCCAAGCATGCCAAGTGGGACTGCAGACTTCTTGGCCCCATGTCTTTGTTGTCTGTGTGTCAGTATGTGTATGTGTGTGTGTGTGTGTGTGTCCGTGTGTGTCCGGGTGTTTGTGTGTAGCTACAGGGGACTGCCAGCACTCAAATAAAAGCTCAGTGGTAATTTATTTAATCTTAACAAATGTCTAAAACTGTGCAACACTTAACCTCAGACCTGTTTCTGTGCCGCTCCTTGTGTGGGTTTAAACCAGTTCAAACAGAGTAAAACTTGCTCTTGTAAGCTATGTGTGCATCCTAAATGTGTGATTTGCTTTGTATCAGCTCTTCTGCAGAGACAAGCAAGGTGAAACAATGATGTGTGCTCATGTGTGTGTGTGAGAGTAAGCTAAATTGTGTGCATCTGCATGTTTTTCTGTTTGTCAAAACTAAAATATCTCACCCTCCCAGGTAAGCTGACTATAATTTATTTCATTGAAGCTGACAGACTTGCTCCTTATTTGCAAACACAAACACAGTTCAACATTCATTTGTGTGAGTACAGTATGGCAGTATGTGTTCATTTAAATCAGTGTTAGGATAAAAAGTAAGGGAAGGAGGAAAAAATAAATTCACATAAATATTGCAATTTTTTTTTTTGTTTGTTTCACGATTTTTAAATTGATTTTTTTGTTAAAAATTAATTCTTTTTTTTTTTTTTATTTGTCTTGTCCAGCATTATAGCAGCAGAATGATGGTCTGGCTGCTGTGTGGTGCCGAGTAAATTTGCTTTGCCAGGAGGAGCTTTTTTCCTCATTTAAATGCTTCATTTTCAGCAGGTTCACAGTTCTTTTTATTGTCCCTCAAGGGGAAATTTGGTTTGCAGTGCAGTAACATAAAACATATAATCAGGGCAATCAGGACAGTAAAATCAATAATCACAACCACAATAAAACCATGGACGAGTAAAAAGGGTAAGATCAAGCCATCCATTTAAAAAAAAAGAATCGATGAATAAAAGGAATTAAGGAATTGCTGCTGAATAGATCTTAAAAAGTGACTCACATGTGATGTGCATTTTGGGGGAAAATATGGTTCCTGATATAGTGTGTAGACATCATCGTCATTCAAATTTATCTGGTGTTTAAAAAATCAGCAATATCGAGGAATCGCAAGAATCACAATTCAAATCGAATAGGCACCCAAAAAATCGTAAAAGAATTGAATTGGGAGGAAAGCATATCGTCTCAGCCCTGATGAAAAGCAAGACATAAACATCAAAGGAGCGTCCTCCACATGCGCGCTTCAACAAACATCACTAATTTCTGTCACTCTAATTTCTAACTTCTAACAGCCAACTTGTCAAAGATTGGCTTCTATATCATTATTTTTAATCAAAAAACCAGAACATCATTTGATTTCAGATCAAGCTGAGACAACTATATTTTTATAGGAAAGATGGGGAATAAGGAAGGGAGATCTGCATGGCTAAACTGAGAGGCTGCCACAGTTTGTGTCTTTGTAGCTGACTGAAACAATACTGTCCCAATTATTTTTCTATAAAATGGATCTTATCTTATATATCTGATATACTCAATATATATACCCAAAGATCAGATCAACATGAAAGCATGTATCATGCAAGAGTTCCAGTTACAAAACCAAAGTTGTAATATATAATAAAGATATGTTCTTTGAATCAATGGATGCATCTCATTTTGTGAAATGAAACATTTGCATGTAAAAGTTGTTGGTTGTTAATAATTGTTCCTATATGAATTCATTCTCTTGTAACATCAACGTGGTTGATCCCTCCAAAGGTGCATGCTGGAAAAAAAAAGAAGTGAAGAACCTGTAGGGTTCCTAGTTCCAGACTAGTAGCCTGATAATATAAATCAATGAATGGTGATAAACGTAGTAATCCAAAGCAACTGGAACATTAACAAGAATGATCATGAGGCAGAGGGAGTAGAAATGATGTTAGAACTGAAAGCACCTGTGTTGCCAGTGGTGACCGGAGCTCTTAGGATCATGACTCTAAACTGGAAGAGTGGCTTGTGCAAATTTCAGGAACAATTTCAGAGATCTTTGTCCAGAAGAGCACATGAGAGGGCATATTTCAGACTAAATTACAGCCGTGTGTGGAAACAAAGAGTAAAAATGACTATGTGAAGCTACATACACAACATTACCTGCACCATATCAAAATGAGACCCTTTACCAAATTAAATGTCCTTAATTTCCATTCTTAGCAAAGCTTTTGTTGAAATTGATGATGTACAACAAGCGATGCTGTATATGGCAGACTGCAATGACAGACTGATCTGAAGTGATTCAGAATAAATTGGTTCCACTGTAGGACAATAAGAGTTTATACCAACGAATTGCTAATGAAGCACAACAAAATGATCAAAGCCATCCTGGTATGTGTTAACCTAAATTTGATTCATTTCTAAATTGTTTCACACAAACGTAAGACAGTTTTTTATTAAAAGTTGAGGTTAATAAAGGACTAATCTTATATTTGATGGGGAAAAAGGGAAATACAGAGGTGAAGTAGTGAGTGTTGCTCAGGGACAGGCGGCAGACCCCCTGCAACTCTAAGCAAGATGAAAGCGGGTAAAACATGCATGCAAGGAAAATAAAGTGATAAAATGTTTTTCTCCTTACAAAGCAGCACAAAGATATGTGTTCTATATATTATGAATTATTAAGAGACAAAGACCATTTCAATTTAAATGCTAAAGTTTTACAGATATCCTAGAAACTCTAACTTGTTTTTGATCCCCAGAAGCCACTCTAACTATAATCCAGTTTAATCTTCATGTAATGTCCCAAATTACAAAGAATATGTTGTTCATTGTTTCTTGAAATACTTTTGTTTACTGACTAAGTTAATTCTACAATAGTTATGGTTTATTACGTGCAAAGTTGGCTCAGCTGCTTTGGGATATATTGTATAATCATTAAATGGAACTTTTTCCCTGCAGCTGCCTGAAAATAAATAGCTCAGGATGATGAAAAACCTGAACACTGTTAAGTGCGTATAGACACACACACACACACACACACACAAACTCAGGCAGACACACACAAAGGCACAAGTAGATAAACAGCACATCTCTGTATGGAGTGTGGGCAGTGCATTACCCCAGTTCTGGTATTGAATGGAGACCATTAACAGCGTTAATCTATAGATCTAATCTTGATCATAAAATAGAGCACTGTTCCCATTCTGGTAGCATCATCATCATAACACTATGGCACATTTTCCTCATTCAACCCTCCATACAAAATTAAGGTCAGTCTGAGTGTGATCTACTTCTTGTTCATATTAACAAAAAAGACTATAAACAGAATGGAGGGGGCAAGAAAGGAGAGACAAATCTTACAAATGAGACAATACTCCAGAGATGCTAGGAAAATGGATTATGGCATCAAGAACAACTGAAAACTTAACAAGGTCAGATGTACATAAAAACAACAAAACAGCAGAATTAGAACTAATGCGTGAGACTGATTAGCGGAGCTGATGTTTATTAATCTCTAATGAGATATTTCTGGATGGGACCATAAATTGTACCAAATGAATTGGTGGGAATGTTTATCACCACTCAAAATTATTTGTGTAAATAGTTTTTTTGTTGACTTTTGTTACGCTATGATTTGATATGATCTGACATGATATATTAAATTATGATCTACCATGTGAACTCTACCATACTATGACATATTTCGTGATTCTTAAATGCTGTTATCAGGGATGGATAAATAAATAACTTGAATGATAATATAGATTAATCTAAATAAAAGGCAGATCTCCTAAGGGTGCCTCAGTGGCAGGCTTTTAAGGAGAGGAGGCACACATGCACATCCAAAAATCTCATTATATTTAATTTTTCAGCACTCTAGTATGCAGAGACATGTGGGTAGGAGGGCAGAATTAAATAGAGTGTCAATTACTCAGTGTGACGATGGTGTGTAATTTCAGCTAAATGATATCGGAATCATCTCATAGTAAGAAATGCACAAGTCATGAGAAATAACTGTGAAATCAAAATTTATAAAGAAAAAAATTGAGATTTGCTCCATATTGACATGATAGTATCACACAGTTGCTGCACATCCACGATGAGAATCATCTGTTCCACCACATCCCAAAAGTGCTCTAATGGATTGAGATCTGGTGACTGCGGAGGCCAGTGGAGTACAGTGAACTTATTGTCATGTTCAAGAAAAAAGTTGGAGATGATAGCTACTTCCTGTTGTACACCGTGGTCATAAAGGGGATAGACATGGTCAGCAACAATGCGCAGGTAAGCTGGGGTATCAAGTGACGTTCACTTGGCATTAAGGGCACCCAAAGTGTGGCAAGAAAACATCACTGCACCATTACACTACCATCAGCCTGAATCCATGCTTCCATGTTGTTCACACCAAATTTCCAACCCTACCAACCATATGTCCCAGCTGAAAGCAAGAGTCATCAGACCGCAGAATGTTTTTCCATCTTCTATGTCCAATTTTTAAGAGCCTGGGTGAATTGTAGCCTCACTTCCTTGTTCTTAGCTGACAGGAGTGAACCTGGTGTGGTCCTCTGCTGCTGTAGCTCATCTGCTCCTATAGGTTGGAACGTGTTGTGTGCTCAGAGAACGTTTTCTGCATACATTGGTTATAATGGGTGGATATTTGAGTTACTGTTGCCTTTCCATCATCTCCAAGAATTTTTCGCCCAGACAACTGCTGCTCGCCAGATATTTTTTTCCTTTTCAGACCATTCTCTCAAACATGTCTACAAGCCTTAAATGCATTGAATTACTGCCATGTGATTGGCTGATTAACTATTCGTGTTGTGGCCAGTGAGTTTATGTGGGAAAGCATCATATGAATAAGCCACCAAACACACCTGAAAATAAACAGTCATAAATGTGCCCCATACACAGAAAAACCTACATTCCGATTGCATCCATTTACGGTACCTTTTGTTTGTACAAATGAACTAAACAAGGCATCATGTCAGATCAAATTAAATCATAAAACCACAAAAGTCGACAATAAATCAATTCACACAAATAATTGTGAGAGGTAGTAAACATATCCACCCATTCATTTATGATGAAGCAGCTTCACAATTTAGTGTCCCAACCAGAAATATCTCATTAGAGATTAATACAGATCAGCTCTGTTAATTAGTCATCCCGCCCACACAGTCACAGAAAAAAGCCTGTGATCCTGCCTGTTGTATGTTGGCAACAGTCGACATATGAGTGTGTGTCTTCCCTAGAGTAAAAATGGTCTGCTTCATTCCCTCCTACAGTCATCACTGTTGCTTTATCTCAGATGTAAAACTGAATTACTCCTTTGAATCAGCCATGTGTGTACCACGCATGTTTGTACAGGCACACACATTTATGCATGTGTATACATCAAAACATTTGTATTGTATATATTTGTGTTTGTTGAATCATAATCTGAGCTTTGAGGCAACTCTCTTTTTTACATAACTACTGTGAAAATGGAAGCGTGAGTCTTGAGTGTGTACTTGCATATGTGATCACTTTGTGAAAGTCTTTCAGAATCATATCATAAGCATCCCTTTCTAATTTGAGTTTGACCTTTTATCTTTGTGTATCCACATAAACATTATAAAGTAAGCATAGACAGCATTTCAGGAGCATTAGGCTGAGAATATACTTGCTTTTTTAACCTTCTGTTTGTGCAGCCAACTGGCTCTGTTGTGAGTGTAATTCTTCAAATACTTGTTTGTGTATTATGCTCGTTACAGAAGGATTCCACTTAGAGGGCTTTAGAGAACTCCAGACCAGATAGCAGCAGAATTTGGAGGGCGTAAACAAAAAGATAAACATGGCAACAATACAGGAGGTTAGTATTTGGTTCATTTTTAGATCATGGCAGAAAAAAATGACAGTAGTAGCATCATTTTCTGTACCGCTGGGGGGCTCAATTAGCAGGGAAGAGGCAAGGCACACCAACACCCACTCACTCCTGGGGGGAATTTGACCAATTAACCAATCACGCATGTCTTCGGACTGTGCACACACTCCGTACAACCCTCCCGGTTTAATCCCGTTCTGAGGCTCGAACCAGTGCTAACCTCCAGACCGCCATGCAATCCTCTCACCTGACTTACCTCACTTCCAGTCAAATTGAGGCAGCCATGATGAACACAACATAACTAAAAGCAAATATATGTTTGCCCTTAATGTGAACACTGTTCAGTTTCAAGCTCTTTCTGAATTTCAGGGCCCTAATCCTCAATCCACCATTATCGTTGCACAGTACTGATAGGATGTGTTTTACTGGGCTCAAAAGGAAATGAGCATACTTTTCCACAACATGACTGGATTTGTTTTCTTTGAACTTTGATAAAAAGTCACATGATGTTTCTACTCTATAAAGACTCCAAGATGCAAGTTTAAAACAAAGCATCCGATTAAGACTTTAAACTGTTTTCATTTTGAAGCTAAAAGCTGCTTAGTCATCACTTTAATGCCTCTTGTTGCCAGTTCAGGATTATTCGCTCCTGCTGAGGCTGTCTATCTGTCAAGGATGGACGTGGCTAACGGCTAGCTAAGTGGTGCTAATTGAGCTGTGGCCCTGCAATAATAGCTTCATGGGCTGGAAAGTCATTCATCACCACTGCCCTTAACTAACAGATAAAGACAAGAAAGGAAGAAGAGAGGGAAAGTAGAATGTAAAGGAGAAACAGAGCCAAAACATGAATGTGCAGATGGAGGCAGTGAACAAGGACAAGAGGAAATCTACCTGATCCACCAACACACGATGTGCATAGACAACTCCCTATTATTTTTCATTTTATGCTTCTTTGCATCCTTCCTGCTCCTGAAAATTCCTGGCAATCGTTCATTTCCTTGCATCCTCAATGATCTTCCAGTCACCTACATGCACTTTGACACAACAAGCAGTAAAGAAAGAGGAGGGATCTGGAAGAGTTGAGTGTGAAAGCTAAGTGTGAATTATTTTTTTTGATAAAACAAAAACAAGGAAATGCTGCATCATATCTGAATGCATCTATTTCTCTTTAAGAAAGATGGAGTTAATGGATAAGACACAGATTGGTGTATCTTATGCAGACGTATTCTTTCAAATAGTACGATACATGAATCTTGTGCCTCTGTAGCACACATGTGGCCAAACTTTAGATGAAGGAACTCCCAAGCAAACAAGACCTTTTTTGGTATGAATTTTGACATCTTTGCCTTGCGTCACTGTCTGTTACATCCTTGCTAAGAGAAGCCAAGGTGCGAGGATGTGACGCAAAGGAGGCAAGAAATGAGATATTTGTATGATGAAATATGAATGTGTGTAACTGAAAGCTAGACCAGAATACTCAGGAAAACATTATATCTATTTAAGATTGTAAAGACTTTCTCATTTGCTGGCATGGTTAATAAAGGCGAGTAATCAGCTCATTATAATCCGTCAGAATATAAGAAAACTTCCCTTACATTATGTAGTTACAGTGTTATCTAAATGTAATGTTTGCAGTTTAAAGCAAGCACTGAAAAGCATCTGTCAACATTACAGAGACACACTGAACATGGTTTCTTTTCCCCTCTAAAATGTGACAGTTACGTGACAGTAACCATAATAAAGCCCACTGTGCTGTCAGTCTTAAAATGCAGATTTGTGTCAGATGACTTGGCAATGGTCCTTGGAGCTTGAACCAAGCTGTACAACTTTATCTACTCTGTCACAAAGTTAAATACTGTTCTTTTTTTTTTAATAGGCCTTTTTCTCACTGCAATTTTAATTTTTTTTTTACATCTCAAAGTGATCTCAATTAGTATTGTTTGTATACTAACAGTTCTGTATATCTTTAAAATGAGAAATTCATCATTCATTAGCACAAAAGATTTGCCCGTGCTCCATCATTCGTGGTTTCAATCTGTAACCTATTTCCAGGCACACAGCACTAATGATGTGCTGTGTAGTTCCTGTGAGAAGTTGGTTTCAAAATACCCGCATTTAAACTGGTGCCCTCCATTCATGTGAACTCATTCAGGACCCCTATTTAAATGTAGCTGAGCATTACCACGAGGATACAAACATGAATATCCATGTAAAAAAAGATAAAGAGAATTTAATCAAGCTGCATCAATTCCCATCGGCTCTAATCACATCAAATTGGGGTGTACCAAGAAGTTCTGTACAAAAATGTATTGCCCTTGATCTCATTGTATGTCACCCTTCAGTCTGCTTGTATGAAATCAACACTCACACAGAAAGTCATCTTAGGACTATGTGATCGTGACTGAAGTTTAAAGGGCTGACAATCAGTAAAACAATAGATAAGCAATAGAAAACTATCCATCCACATTTTCTCTATGGTGTTTCAATGTGGATCCAGAGATATTTTGCAGATGTCTATATTAACCCATTTCAACCTAAGTTGTGTTTTGAGCCTTTCAAAACTCAGGCTATATGTTATCTGGAGAACTTAAAACACAAACTCTAAAACTTAATTTGGCTCATAAAAAAAAAGAAATACAAAACCTAAAAACAGAACCTGCTGCTTATATTGTAAATATTTCTTAATTGAACTGTTGGAGCAAAGTAGATGCTGCATCAGGCTTGAAAGGTAAAAGTTGAAATCATTTAAAAGCCCCAAGTTTTCTTTTTGTGAGCTCATCACATCAATCCACTGTGTATAATTAGCAAATTCTTGTTTCTGGTTGTAAAAATATCATAGCATAGCATAATCAGTCACTTTTTTGATTAGTGTAATCAGCCAACTGACAGTTTTTTTTTTATTTTATTTTTTTTTTACTTCACAGGGACTGTCATCGTAAAAGCAAATAAGATTTCTAATTAACAAATGTGGGGCACTATCATTCTCACGGCCTTGAAGCAGAATAATCAAAGAACCTTTCAGACACCTTATGCGCCCACAAATGCTTTGTACACAGAATGAGCGTGGCGTCTAGTGGCTGACAGGAGGCTCTTGAAAAGAAGAGGCTCGTTCCTACCTCTCTGCAGTGGAGGAGGCCTTCCTCTGACACATCACTGCCAACGAACTGCTTCCCGGTGCCATTTCCTGTTTGATCTCCCACGCGACAAGGTTGCTGGGTTTCACAGCCAGGAAGTTGATGCCTGACTGGAACCACACCCTGCAAAGAATAAAGAAAGAAACCGAGAAAGAAAAGAGAAATTGAGGTTAATCTCGAGTTCACACAAGCACATTATAAACAAAGGAGCGGAGTTATTACTGTGACAGTTAAGGGGGGAATTTGCTAAAAATTCAATCTGCTTTGCTTGGAATTTCCCTGCCCTGATTTTCTCTCCGAGTGTCTTTGATCTCTGATATGTGACATACTGTCTTGGTATAAAATGTCTTTTAAAATTGATTCACACAACACGGTTCTGCCTCCCACGTTGTGCTTTGGTGGGAGATGAGAAAGGAGTGACAAGAGAAGCTCTTATGAAAGTTAACAATTTTTCTTTTTAAAGCAGAATATATCTGTGTGCAGTATGAATAGGAAGTATGTTGAATTGGGGATTATAGTGGATGAAAGGGAACATTACATGTCAGTTTTCTTAATGATTTGACTCAGGGTTTTAGTCTTGCTTTCATGTTGTTAATCTTCTAATCATCAGGATGTCGTTCTTTGTCAAAATCAATTAAGCTTTATATTCATTTTAAAATCTTAAAACGTTGATGTCCAGTCTGTTCACATTTTTTTCCTTTTCTTTCTTCACTTTTTGTCATTTTTTCCTCCATTATTCATTTCTTTTGTCTCAGTCATTTACCATTGTTTTCCCCTGCCATTGTCTTCATCATATTTCTTCCAATCATGTCATCCCTCTGTTTTCAAATGATAAATGGACTGTAAGCAGGTTACATTCCCCGCACACCGTCGGGCTATTTTACCTATCACACACATTCATACACCAATGAACACATCATAATAGTAATCGTTGAACATCTTGCCCAAGGACACTTCCACATGTGCTCAGGGGGAGCCGGGATCGGACCATCATCAGCTCATGCAGATTCTTTTTTTTTTTCCTGAATGATTTCATTCTCCTCGTCTCTACCCTTCCTCTTCTTCTCTACCAGATGTCCTCCTTCCACATCATTCCCCCGTTAATCTCTCTCTTTATTTTCCTTACCAGGTCTCTTCTTTCATCTCACAGTCTATCCTTTCTTTTTCTTCGCCTCCTCAAGCCTCTCATGTCTTTCATCCATCCCTCTGTGACTTGCTTCCCTTCCTTCCCTGTATGCCTTGCTTCATCCCTCCCTCTGCCCCTCCTCAATCTTTCAGTCTCAAAGCATCCTATGGTTAATGTCTCTTCAATTTCTTTCTCTCCTTCTTTCTCTCGTTCCCTCTCTAATCCATCCCGGTGTGTTTTGTTCTATTTATCACCTTGACGAGACCCTCCCTGAGTTTATTAACACACTTTTACAGGCACACACGTAAGTTTGCTAACTACTGCTTTCATTAACACACACACACACACACTCAGGACAGTCATCTCTGACAGACAGACATAAACTTAAAAACTTTTTCTGCTGTGCAGATGGGGGAAAAAAGCCAATCCTCTTTGTCTCCTTTCTCATTAATATTTACTTGTCTTCATCTTGCTTTATGTCTCGCCAAAAACTGCCTACAAATATGTCATGCATGTCTCTTGATAAGCTCTTTGCACATATGTTTGAGATTATGTCTGTATGAACGCAGCTGTGTGCAGGTGTATGTGTAAATATCGAACCAAACAAGATGTCTGGTGCAAGAAAATGCTTGTAAAAGTTTGAAAATCTACTTTTTTCCCTGTATCACTGAGACGTAACTTTCTTTGTTTCTTTTAGAGGAAGAAAAAAATACTGCCCGGTTGACAATTTTGTGTGTTGCTTTTGTGTTTAGGTCAAAGGAATGGAAGTGAAGCAAGAAAAAGGCTCGTCTGTTTGAATGTGCTTGCATGTGTGTTTTTAGTAACGCGGTGTAAAACAGCGAGAGGTCCAGGAAAAGTTCTTCTATAATTCAACAGTTGAATGTGACAGGAAGAAAAAAAGAGACAAAATATTGTTCTATTTCTGTTTACCCATCCTTCTCTTTCATTCTGCCTCCTCTATGCCCCCCCACTAACCAGAAACGTGAGATAATTTACTTCAAAGTAAAGCTACACCCGACAGTATGCCAATTAGATTACTTAAATTAGAAGAACAGAGGAGAAATAACAGAATAGATAATGTTTGTAACTTAACTGATAAAAAATAATTCACACAATTCTGTGACAAAGACCAAACAGAAAAGAAAACTGCATAAAAATAAACAGGAACGCCTGTGTAGTTCTTCTGAACAGTTCAAGCAAATGTGTGACAACCTGTTGGAGCTTTCCACCGCCACATGAGGGCAATCCTCAAAATATGTAACAGCTTGAACCGAAAGTTCCTCCTGCTATTGGTTTTTCCTATTTTACACTGTACAACCAAGTACTTAAAAAGTATGGATCGCTGCCAATGTTGTTTAAAAGATCCTTTTGTGGTCATGAGGGTGACATTGCTGGCACTTCTGTCCTGTTTGTTTTCCTGATGTTGTTAACCAGAGTCGGGCCTTTCCCGGCTCAAGTTTACTTAAAGTCAATCAGCGTCCAATCAACATGTTGCATCAGTTGTGTGGACTTAGTTAACTTTTGGAAAACTTCATATTCATCATTTTGAACTAGAAAATAAACCCAAATCCTAAAGTTTGAGGGAGCTGAGAGCAACACAAAGAGATGTGATGTAGAGTAAAAATTGCACTCAGTGGCACCTCCAACAGTTGAAAAGTCAGGGAATTAAACTGTAACCTTGCAGTTAGTGGACAACCTGCTCTAACAGGTGAACCACAGCCAACCTAGTCTATCCATCTTCACTTTATATCAAATGTTTCACCTTCTTGAACCCTTTGTGACAATATTTTGAAAAGTATAGAATTCAAACAGATTCAACATCCCAACAGAACAAAGAGTTTGATTTGGCTGCACATTTAGCCAACTCCAGATATTCCTCTTTTTGTAAAGTCACTCTGCTCAAAAGTAGATTTAAAATTCAATGAAGACGTCAGTCAATTTGAGAATGAGGTAAGATGAGCCAGTGGGTAGGCCATGTACTTTTCATTGTCATGTGGTCATTTTGGAACCACCTATTATTTCTCCCAGACTGAAAAGCAGCAGCATCTGGGAGGACGGATGAGCACCAATCTTCCTTAAAATCTGTTTTTGGCTTGTCAGATTAAAAATGGAGCATATCAGATATAACATCTGCCCCATCAAGTCCAATTTATTCAGGTCTAAAAATATGCATGATCGATGTTGGTGTTTCGCCAGCATATAAAACCATGCACATCGTTTAGCTAAATAGTAGCTTAAATTGATAAGCTAATATTCCAAAAATGGGGCAAAAAAAGCTACCATATTTAGCCAGCACTGCAGCTTAGAACAGATTCATGAATTCATCTTTAAATGATGGAAATTTTCTTTAAAGTTTGTATGATTGTAATCTTTCGCAAAGCTGGTTCTTAACAGACCCAAATCCCACTTAAATAAACTAAATAAACTTTAATAAAACTATGATAAACTGGTTGTAACAGCAAAATTTGCTACCAAATGCAAAAGCTACCATAACGTTGGAGTAATTAAGAGGCTTGATAATGACAAGGTGACAGCAAACGTAATCAGAATCCCACCTTTAAATAAATGTCAAATGTTGGGGAGCTTTTCCCATAGAATATTGACCTGAAAAAGTTACAGAATTATCAGAAAGTCCTAAAAGCTAACAATGTAAAGTCTGCAAAATGAGTTGATCAAATGGTGACTAGTTGGAAATTAACTTGAGCTGCAGGAACTTTGCAACTTGACTGATTCTAGTTGACAACATCAGATTTCAAAACAAACAGGATAATGGATCAGAAATGTCGCTGTCAGGAGCACAAACACATTCTTTATTAAAGCTAACTTAAACTACATAAAACCAACAGTATTCGGTTTAAATCTTGATAAATTATATTATTTTACATATCGAAATATACAGCAGTTCTGAAACAATTTGTTTACACAACAGTTGCAACTTATCGTTGCAAACAAAGGTGTCATTATTTGTAGTGACTTTTAAAAAAAATTATTTTTCTTTGTGCAGGAAGAAAATAGATAATTAGATTTGTGGTTAAAAATGATAAAACATCACGAGTTTAATTCAGATTCAACAAAATGGTCAGTTTATCCCCAGATGGGCAACTTTCACCCCAATCTGGAGCAAATTGAGTATCCTATATCCTATATATTTTTGTTTTTAATGAGTCATATGTTTGTAACTCATAGTCATAGATGCCTTCTAATTATTTCAACAAATAGTTAACATCCTGAATATTTGCTGAAAGGTATTGTACTTCTGCTTCATTTTCCCTCATCTTGAAGTCTGTGTACATAAAAAGAGAGTCAGTTTGCTTCTGAAATTAAGAAAATATGTGTGCGGGTAAGATATATATGCAGACTGATTACTTTCATTGGTTTTAATAAACTTACATAACCATTAAAAAATATACAGTTAGTCTCATATATAAGATTACACAGAAACACTTGTATCCCGTGATGCCCGTCAGGTCTTTGTGCATGTTTCAGTGTGAATGTGTGTGTGTGTGTGTATGTCTGTCAGCAAGTGAGATGATGGACAGGGCTGCGTCCCTAAGCTGCCGCTGTCAGATCTGTGTACAGCAGCAGAGCCTGACAAGTGTCTGCGAGTCGCTCTTTCTTTGCTGCTTTTAGGTAATGCAAAAAGACAAGTTAACTTTTCCCTGTTCTCTCTTTCACTTTGCCTTATTCACCCCTCTGTATTTATCAGCTTTTGTCTTCTTTTTCAAATCTGTAACACATTAAGTCTGACAAATTAACTGGCTCCATGCAGCTGATAGTTACAGCCATCGAATCTTCCATTCCAATGTCAAAAAAACAACAGCAACACAAACTTTATTTGCACAACAAAACATTAACAGTCTTATTTCTCCCCTGATTACACACACTCCCAGATCCAGTCTCCCCTGTTGGTCAATGAGCAGCACACTGAGTATTACAATTGATTTTCTTTTCCTTTTTTTATTCTAGAGCAGTGCCTTGTTTATGGGCACTTCAACATTAGTTTTCCAAGTGGAAAAATAAAAGAGCAAGTGGGAGAGAAAAAGGTAATAAGGCATGGGGCCAGTTTTCCTCTGCATCTCTAAATCAAAAATGCAATTAAAAAATGCAAAATGTGGTTTTGTCAGATTTAATAAGTCTCTTTTTCTTTTAGAAGTTCTCAAGAGCTCCTGATGGTATCTTTAAATCGTGATTGCAGGTTGTAATTCTGCTGCATTATGACTCTTTCTCTGAGGAAAAATCCAGTATTGCTTCATATTTAGCTGCTGATTGAGTATGAAAAGAGATTCCAAGTAATCATGCTAAAAATGATTCTTTGGGAACAGGCTCTGTGTAACAAAGAAGAAGAATCAATTTATCTACCTTTTGTTAAGTACAATCTCTTAAAAATCTCCAAAACCTATGATGATATAGCCAAGTACATATCAACAGGGGATTTTCATTCCCTCCAGAAATAACATTAAAGCTTTTCTGTTGTCTAAACAGACAAGTTAAATGGCAAGGAAGAAAGAACAGAATGGGAATAATGTGATGCACATTTATAGCTTACATTTTACACAAATGACTACTGACCCAGGAAGACAAACATTCTGTGCATGAGCAGAATAACAACTTGTTCTGCTGAAACAGAGAATTGCCTGCATCAAACTAATTCCCTTTATTCTTGGGCCCTGATTTACTAAATATTTGCTGTGTGTAAAAACATGTGTCAACTTGATAGCGTACACAAAAACATGTTGCACTTGATTTACAAACCAGGCGGACCGAGGTTCACGTCTGTTAAGATTAAAAGTCAACACTCAACTTCAGACAGCTAAGCTAGAAACCACCAACAGAGCCAGAAACCTGAGTGTAGTCATGGAGTCAGACCTGGACTTCAGTAGTCACATTAAGACAGTTGTGAAGTCAGCTTATTATCACTTAAAGAACATATCGAGGATTAAAGGACTGATGTCTCCACAGGATTTAGAA
>JAOXYM010000012.1:6078520-6095548 GCA_028567055.1 Leptatherina wallacei | reverse complement strand
TTAAGGCTGTCTGCTACTCACAAGGCCACTTGCCGACACTCACAAGGTAAAGGGGGAAAAAAAACAGGAACAGGAAAGCAGTCCGAGAATAAGTACTGGAGAGCCAGTCAAGCTGATGAGGGGGTGTGGCTGAGCAGCAGAGCAGATTGTGACAAGAAAAAGCATTGATAAACCAATGCTATGTTCTCCACATATGAATATCAAAAACATCCATATAGCTACAAAAATATGTATAAGCACAGTCATATGGAGAGTGTAATATGTATATGAAGCCTTAACGTGGGGCCAGTGAAGAAGTGAAAACACAATACCAGCGATGGCTGCTGCTGTAAAACATCTCTAGATGCAGCCAATTTCAATCAAAAAGCATCAAGTTCTCTTAAATTCTACATCATGGCACTTGCCATAATGGTGTGATCAGTATTGCATTCACTCCTTAGCAACAACTAAATACCATAATCCAAGCTTCATGATAACATTCTCAAACAAGGGATGATGTCGTGGTAGCTATAGTCAACTATATATACTGTACATGAAATAAGTAGCAAATAAGTCATTCGGCAGCATTTCATGTCACTAGCAATGCTGAGACAACACCTTTTCAAGAGGATCTGAAACTTGGGATTTTCATGAAGGCAATGGCTGAAAACAGCCCCATTTTTATGTGAAAGGTGGGTTATGCTTTGTCAGATCCTTCCGACTCAAAGCTGTCATTGCTGCTAAAGAAGCTTTAGATGTTGAATCTGAAAACCTGAATTTATATAATTCATTTTGGTTTGCTATTAAGAGGAATTGTTTGTTGATTTAAAGGTCTCAAACATAATAAACACATGTACAATATAGTAATACATGTGGATCAACAATATATAACATTCCTTGATTAATTATAAAGCAAGTAAATGCCAAAGATTTGCCAGAATTCGTCATATCTGCTTAGATAATATGCTATTTTATTTTCTTCTATTTTATTGTACATCTGGATCAGGTTTATGCTAAGGCTGGATAGAAACATTTAGTACAATAGTTGGACAGAAAAACAAAGAAATGAGAAATTTTGAGTCCAGTATTCTAATTCAGTGATACATAAACCTTCAACATATACACAGCAGACATCCTGCTCTTGATGTAATAAAAAATGGATTTCTCTTTCTCTTTCAGTTAAATAAGGGCAAGGAGGGTTAAGTGTCTTGCCAAAGGACACAACAACAGTTGACTGGGAGCAGGATTCAAACCGCCAATCTTCTGGTCACACGACAACCTGCTCTACCACCTAAGCCACTGCCGCCAATAAGGTCAATGCAGCTGGAAAGATTGCCTCCAAATCCTTCTTTACACTTTTTCACTTAATGAATTTATGCATAAAGGAGAAGCTTTTGGTCTTGACTGCCTTACCACATGGAGGCAGTTCTGTGATTGTTTAGGTAGCTATGTGGGATTCTTTTGGTTTCTTAAAAGCACTGTATGGTAGAGTTATATCTAAGAAAAATATGCAAAACTTGGGTGGCCGGGGTTTTGCCAAAGTTGGTGCCATCTTCCAGAACAATAACAGGCTGATTCACAAAGCTAATGTGGCATGAAGATCACAGCAGGGATGTGGAACAATTGTATTGGCACTTACAATCTCCAGATATTATCATAACTGAAAATCTGTGGAGCGTTTTGGAGCAGCAAATAATGTAAAGTCAAAATCTTTTAAAAGGATGAAAGAATGGATTCAAGTGTCCCATTCCACCATCACCACCACCAAAATGTGTACAATTCTATTCATAAAAGTTAAGAAGAAACACCAACCTAATATCAAACAAAAAATATGTTTTACATGGTGCTTCCTATATATTCCAATCAACCTCTGCACATAAAACAGCATCTCTTGACCCTACACACATCACTACTCCCTCCCTCCACAGACACTTCCTGTCTTTTCCTGAGCAGCTGGCTCCTAGTCATACATGTTTACTTCAAATGGAGAAAGCTGCTAAAAATCAGAAAAAATAGATGTTTGACTGTTTTCTTTTTGTTTGATTCAGCATATATTTCATAAATAACCATGTTAACGCCCATTACATGCTTTCTTGCTCAGTGTATGAGTGCTTACACACGCTTGTGTGCACATCGGTTGGTCTCCACTCATGTGTTATACATGAAGGAGGGAAATGCCATCAGTTGCCTTCTGCTCAAGATCTGCTCTTTGTTTTACCCTGCTGCTCAGCACGGGCCTCAGCAGTACCAGCCCTGCAGGGATAGCCATTATAGAAATCCCTACTTATGCCTCCATCACACATCTGTCCTGCAGAGTCATAAAAACTTAAAATTGCACCAATAAGAACCTTAAAAGCCAAAATCAGGTGCACTGGAGGTTAGAAAAGAGTTTGAATGCAAATGTCACAATTCGCGATTAGCTGAAGATTAGATGTAGCCTGGGGGTGCTTCTGTGGAAATGGAAATCAGCAGGAAATGATAAATAAATTGACATAAAGCCATGAATGAGGCGTCATGCAAGTATAGCTGAATGTATCTCAGAAATTATTACAAAATAATCTCAACTTTAAAATCACATTTCAGTCCTGCATCACTGCAGCAGGTGCATGTTTTCATCTGACACACTAAGCTTTGATTGCATCATCACAAAAACACCAACTTCTTACTGTTTCTTAGTAGACGTCATTTTTTCTACCGACTGATGAAAATCAATGCAGCAAACATTTCAACGCATGCAGAAATGTGAAGGGACATTGACAACTGCCACCACTGTATTTATTTTTATGCGGGACATCGATAATGTAATCTGCAGGTCTTGATGTTTGGATACTGGATTTCTTTCAAATATAAAAATCCTCACACATGGAATCGAACCGCCCACGTACCTTCCCACCACACATGGGATTAGGACGACATATTTTTCTGTAAACAAAGACACAGACAATAGTAGTGGGTTGTTGGCTGCTGTAATAGCCTCAAGAGCTTGTCCTCTGGGCTCCCGTCCTAGATTAGCGGTGTAGCAACATGCCACTAAGCCACTGATCACTTTTAGCAGGCAGAGAATAACCACTAACGACAGACTTCCAGCATTTGACCAGATCAAATCAGAGAAATGGAAAATGCCTCCTTATTTATGTGGAAAGTTACTGATGCATAATTAATGTTTTAGTTTCTCTTTTTCATATTTGTTTTTTGGTGTTGCTAGATATTGGAATTTAATTTTTTTAAAACAAAAGGTTGAAAAAGGGATCTAATCTTAAGGGCATTTATAGCAAAAATGTAATATTTTGTATGTTCTCGAGTAACTAATAAGTAAGTTGGAAGCTGGTCAAACTATTGTATATTTCAACCCTTCGATGCCTATTTAAAGGCTGTTTTCTAATATATGCATGTATGGTATATCTGCAAATTAGACACTTCAATACACTGACACTCACTGAAGAGTATATATATATATATATATATATATTATAATTACCAACTTTGCCTTAATGATAGACAGGAAAAGAAAATGATACAGCAATATTTTTGTAGACTATTTATTCATATTTTATAAATATTTCTTTAGAATAGATGTAATTAAATCAAACAGAGAGGTATTAATGTGGTGCTTTTTTTTAATAATTCATGCATTTGAGGAATTTATTTTCAACTGATGAACATTGATCAGCAATAATTGTCAATTGAACTTTCTTTTTCCATTATATCTTGATACTACTGAAAGATAGACATAAAACATGATTTTTATGAGACTCTCTTGACTCACTTGACTTATTGCCTTTCACACTTTGAGTGTGAAAGGTAGCTCTCAAAAGTTGTTACTTCACTCCAACCCCATCCACCTGCAAAGGTCTGATTGTAAAGGAAAGTAGAGTGGATGTAAGTGATTGGGCCAAAAAGAGGAGAGTAGATGAAGTCTCAACTGGTTGACAACAAGACCACTGAGACATTGATCTGCTGTAACTCTTGCAAAAACAAGGAAAACTGGTTCAGCAGTCAAGTTTTGCTTATTTTATAGAGTGAAAGAAACCCAGTAGTAACAAGGAAGTAGTAACTGGGGGATGTGAACTAGATTCAAGCTTCATTCTTTGAATTTTATGACTGAATTGTGTTTTGAGTTGTGCTGATGATCCAAGTGTTAGTAACACTGCTTTGCAATGCAAGAAATTTGATATAATAAGTGTTACCGGACATGTATTTTGTGTTCTTTTTTATCTTTTTGTTGTAATTTGGGTTTTGTGGAAGCCTACCTCACTTACATGAAGGTGTGTCATGGATGTACAGCAGCAAAACTACAGCTTTTACAAAAAAAAAAAAATCCAGAAAAGGCTTATGAATTCTTATCACATTGTTTCACGGAGGATTTATTTAATTAGCCATATTTTTTATACAATATAAGATATAATATGAAATATTAATTTATCAATCAAGATGTGTAATCATATAATGTGAGAGAGAAACCATAAAACTGAAATATATAGTTCTCACTGTCCAACCCTTTAATACATTTATATGAATCCCATTAAAATGATGATGTGCAATGATTGAGTATTGATCTAAATGTTGAAGCCTGACAAAAAGAATCATTAAATGGAATTAACTCTTTTGTAAAGATGGTCCAATGTTGACATGATAAAGAAGATAATATAAGAAACAGGCTCAGATTCTTTGCACCTAGACAGTTGGACCAGCTCTTATCATGGCTTCCAGTTTGATATTATAGGATCATTTCAGTCAGTTAGGAACTGGTTTGACTGGTCTCCAGGAGTCACCAACATGAGTAATGAACAAGAGACCAGTTTCTTTGGAAACAGTGGTAACCCCAGACAATATAGGCCACATTTGTTGAGAACTGCTTACTCAACAATGTGATAAAGCTGCAAGCGCTTCATGTAGATGAAAAGATAAAAAATTCAATAGTCCAAGACTTCAGCCTCTCATATATTATGAATGGGGAAGTTCCTAAAGTACCTCATCCTTTCAAAGTGAAAGGTTGGAGCTGAGGAGCTAATCATCACGGGAGAGTGTGTGTATATCTTTATGTGTGTTGCCTGGTATTGATCAATTAGAGCTTCCAATTTCAGTGAAAGAGTACAAATCACTTCTATTTTAGCTCAATTCTAAAACTGTCTGGGTCCATTCTCCATTGCACACAATGAAACTGGCAAACATCGTACATTAACAGACACACGCACATGTGCATACAGACACACAACTTCCTTTTTAGTCATGCAAGTAAATCCCAGGTCTCCAAGGGCTGTAGCAATAGAAACCAAGCCAGCAGTTGGCAGGGAAAAACCAACAAATAAACATGTCAACAACAGGTGAGATCAACAAGCAGAGCTTGGAGCAGAAACTCAATGATAAGAGGGCAGCTGAAGTGTGTTTCCAGAAGGGAATGAAGCAGCAGTATATGTCACATGTCAGTTTTTTTGTCCACATGGAGAGGTGCTGTCAGGAAGAAGCCTCACACACCTACTCATTCTCACACAATTCGACATAAACAGCTGAATTGGATGCTGGAGCTTGTATACTATGAGTATTAGTCTCCATTCGCTTGTGAGCTGTCATGACACTTGGACAATATGAGGAAAAAGGAAGCTGAAGGGGTGGGGGACCTTATATCTCATGGGAGGGGGAAAAAAAGAATGAGGTCGTTATCAAATTTAGCTATCAAGACATATAACGTTTAAATTTTAAAGCCCTTTTAGAGAGGAACTGTTAAAATATTGAAAGAAAACCAAGTTTTTCATGTTGTTTTTGCATCTTCTCTCGTAAATGTCCCATTTTTATTCTTTTCCGTGAGGAATAAAAGAAGACTCGAAGATAACCCAGTGAAAGCGTGTTTAATTGACAGGTGTTTCATCAAACCCAAACAAAAGAAACTGCTGCGATGATAGATTAAAACAAATTGCAAATACAGGTAGCGGGGAGAGAAGAACATCAGAAGTCAGAGAAAACTAAAAATATTCAAGGAAACTGAATTACATGAGAACATGCCGTATGTATAAAATAAATAAATTACACAGAATGGATGACAGACGGAGACAGCAAGGGGGACAGAGACAGTGGGACTTGCAGAAAGATTAATTAAGAGAGAATCAGAAATGACAGGATAGCCACAATGACCTTTACGAGCTGCAGAAAAATGGATAAACAAACACAGTTCACGTCATATCTGCATGCGCATTGGATGGCTTGAGTTTGAGCTTCGCAGATGTGTGTGTGTGCCACAGGTTTAGTGTGTGTGTTTGACTGATTTCTCTTTCCCATCCTGTCTGTCCTCGGTCCAGGTGTTGCAGTGTGATAACAGCTCCACCCCGACTCCTCCTCTCCTCCCTGAGCCCTGCTCTCCTTCCCCCTGGCCTGACTGAGTCTACTTATTCAACGTGCCACCAACGGAAAGCTTGTTTCCGCTTCAACAGTCAGCTCTTTGGAACTTATTCAACAAAAACATCCAGTGTAGACTTTTAGGAGCTCATTCAATGGTTGACCTGAATTTATTATTCGCAAAGGCTGACTCATCTACACTGCAATATGGAGTTCACATCAAAATGACAAATAGATGTGGTAAAAGCCTAATGGAGAAATAACTGAGGAGCTGATTGGAGCACGGCATGCTCTGTGAAGATTCAAATCAAAACCCAGTTTACATCTGATGAAGTGAACAGCTATTCTGATCAAAAGTGAATTCACTCAGAACATACGAAGAATGTGTTGAGCCCTGATCTAATCACTTTTGGAAGTCGAAGTCACATCATGTGCTACACTGAAGGAGAACATAGTTAAGTAACATCCTCTGTGTACAAATGGTGTTAAATTAAAGTCTGGAATTCCCACTTATGATGTAAAGATATTAAACTGTGAACTCTTAACTATGAACAAACATTCAGCTGGTGATTATTCATGCTACTTTGCAGGGTGCAGAAAACCTTAAACAGCAATGTGAAAGAGTGACTTACTCTGCCATTTCAACTTATATCCAGGTTTTAGGCTCAGTTTTTATCTATTTCTCTTGTATTAGGTAGACTACACTCCAATCTGACATAGAATTTATTCTATTATATCAAAACACAAGAGTCACAAATTAGCCCAGGTCCGGATGGTCTCCTTTAATGAACGTTCTTCACCCAATTTTCATACTAAGACTTCACAACACCACAGTAGAGTCTCTGAGACAGTTGTGAAATGCCCACCTGACATGCTAGATAAAGTGATCTGATCAGTTTACACGATGGAGAGATTGAATATATTCATCATGCCTTTGACAAGCACAATGCATACAAATTCAAAATAAGAAGATTTATTTTTTTTATTTCAAGCCTTCCAACCTTTATCGTCAACTCTTTCAGTTTCCAACAAAAATCGTGTTACCGCCACAGTCCACTTCTGTTTTGCTGTCGCCATTTTTCAAGTTTTTCCCTGAAATTCATTCCATCACCTAACTACCACGTGGTTCAAGCATGCGTGGAAAACAACATGCACCACAGAAACAATCCGAACGAATGTTTACACGGTTATTTTCTCCTGCTTACCCAGTCGTGATAAGGTTTAAAGTGCCCATCTTAATTGTTACAGATCAGAAAACTTCCATTTCCAAAGGTAATATTTTTATAGAAACTACCTTCTGCTTTCAAAACTAGCTCAGCATCTCCTAACTGAGCATAAGAATGGGACTCATTGGGGACACATTTGGAAATCATGAAATAATGAATCTTTTTATGATGCATACCATGACTATCGAGGTTTTCTCATCACTGATTTGTTATGAAAAAGTGTACTAAAAAATAGCAGTCAGGCTTTATTTGGATAAATGTCTATATTACATTAAAGAGAGTTTATCCGTTAAGTTATTTGTAAAGAAACTAAAGATAATTAAGTTTTCACTAGCTGCTGCTTTTCTCTGTGAAGCTCAAGTGTGTCTGCAGACATCAATCTGGAAGGAATGAAAAGCATTGTGTCCTCGCTGACTGCTTTAAGCAGGTCACAGTTCCACTACCATGGCCTTAGCCCTACCCCCTCAAAAATAAATCTAAAATTGACTCTCTCCTTCTTTTTTTTACACCATTGGACCATTGTAGCTTCAGAATAACAGGCAGTATGCACTATTTAATCAGCTGATTCCTGATTCATTCTTCCTGAGCATGCAACATTTTAACAAATATGTGCTGAGGTCAAGGACACAATCAATCACATCCTGAGTTTGTCTTGCTTTGATTACTTTTCCCTTCATTTATTTTCCAGAATGCCAAGAAAAAATTGAATTTTAAAAGCCCGTACTCATAAAGTCTTTGTAAAGGACACGATCTGAGTGTGATCAGATCCCATGGGACATATCATTTGGACGCTCATAAGCAAAGACTAATGCTTGTGTGAGGTGCAAGACCCAAAACTGAATCAAGTCTTCATTTCTTAATAACAGCATGATGCTGAAGCACCAGGCCGGCTGTCTGGAAACCAGCAAAGGATTACTGCAGTACTGAGCGGCCCCCAAGTGGGAATGAAATAAAATAGTTTCAGGAAAAAGTACCACTAAAATTGAGCACTCAGCATTTTCCTGAGTGAATAAGTGGAAGACACGTGTATTAGAGATTAAAGAAACAAGATTAGTTTTTAACGCTGGGTCTGTCATGGTCCTGGTAGTCCTTGTGTGTTCTTGGGTGGTCGTCCTCTTTTCCTCTGTGTAGATTTCTGTGAGGTTATGATATTTGAATCCACTCTTGTTACCAATTAATTTACTGACATGTAACACCTTGTTTTCTGTATTCATGCCATGGCCTGTTTTTCAGATGGTTCAGTTCGCTGTCTTGGTACAACAAAAGACTCTCGCTCAAATCTAGTTTTGCTTGTGTTGTTTGACCTGTCAACTACTTTTTTTCCTTCCCATGCGCCTCAGATCCTTGAGTCTGTGTGCCTCTCCCACCTCCACACCATCTCACACTCCAGTCACAAAACTCAATTTTTCTGTTGTCACACTCTCCGCTCCACTCCTCTGAACTACTTCTGCTTCCTCAGTCAGCAACACTCTGCAGCGACTCACTCGTCTGCCATACGTCAGCTCCTGTCAACGGGAAAATCTCCTATGCTGATGGTCCTTTTACTACTTGTTTATGAAACTGTGTCTGATTATCACTGCTTATTGCTTAATTTCCAAGATTTGGAGCCATGATTTGTGCCGATTGGTTGCTATTTTACTTCGTCTTTGATGGAGAAAGTTAACAAATAGTTTAACTGTTGCTTATGGTTTCCAAAATGGGGGAAAAAAATGTTCTGCATGAGTCATCGGAACACCTAAAACCATCTGCTGAGCCACTGAAAGGCACACAAGAGCCTTGAGTGACTGTTCACAAACTGTTACACCCCATCTCCTGTCTGTTCGGTTCCCTGCTAAAGTCAGAAGTCTTCAAACAGCAGAGCAAACTCAGTAACTCTCCCACCCCCTCGTTTTTGCAATGATAGATGGAGCTTGGTCTTATTCTCCTATCCCCCCCTCCCTCCTCTTTCCTCCTCTGCTGCCTGCCAACAGCAAAAATTTCTGGTGACAAGAACTATGAGGAAATGTGGGAAATGGTACAGGGAGAACCTGAGGTAGAGTACAGCACAGACAAACAAAAGAAGCCAGAAAACAGACTAATATCAGAATAATGTAATAAAACCAATCGACATGATTAAAAACTAAATAAGACAATAAAGTATGTCAGTGTTCATAGTAACTTTTTGGAGCAGCACTGCAGTCATCATGTCCAGTTGACTTGGTTTAACAAAGTTTTTTATTCTTTTTTTTATCTGCTATTGATACCAACTCTGAATGTTAAGAGTAATCATTAATATGAAGCACAACTTCACTAACTGAACCATAATCACTTATAAGGCTGGTCAAAAATTACTATTAGATAATTTGAGGTGACGACCGCTCGAGTCAAAACCCAGACTTCTCAGACCAGTTAATTATCACCAGAGGTCAAAGAAAAAAGAAAAAGACTGCAACTTTGGAAGTTTTGAAATAAGAAGTCAATGTTTGAAAAAAGGATTGTTATAATTCCCTCCATGCAGCTCCAAGTTTTGCATACATTTGTGGGCTATCATGCCTCCTACTTGCACTTCAAACTTTTATGCATGATGCCCACAAAGACCTCAGACTTTGATTTCGCTGAGATTCAGTTTAAAAGATAGCTTCACATTTCTTGGCATGGCAGCCAAAATCAATAGCTCAGCCAAAGCTAATATGATACTTCTGCAGTTTGATTTAGTCAAATCCAATGGCTATTGTGTAGTCTCCCTTTGTGATTTGATGTAAGCTTAAAGAAAGCCAGTAAGTGGCCTTTTGAGTTATGGAAAGCGTTTTTTCTTTCAGCAGAGCTAGCGAACATGACCCTCATGCATTTTCAGGAGGATGCACAGAGTGATGAAGAGCACAGATTGCAATCGCATGACTCTGCAGTTCAGCATGTCATTGTTTTGGTTTTTGACTTGCAATTTTACTGCTTTGGTTCACTCTCACCACTGTAAAAAGTGTTAAAAAAAGAAGTGAATGCTGACTAAATTTGCCAGTTGACCAACAGATAACTATGAAAAAATAGTTTCACTATTCTGTATCTCCAAATAGGCTGATTCTTTTCCTTTTTTTCTGAATAACATGTTGCATTGAATTAAACCATGATAATTACCCAACAGTTTGTTAATAACATGTTCCTGCAAAGTTCTTTTTTATATAGAAAAATATATGGTGGTTAATCATGTTATTTATTCTAAAGCCAACTCAATTACATCAAATTATTCCTGAGGGCACAAACAACTGTTTCCTCTGTTCTCACATTTCCCCTAATTTCATCTGATCCTTCCACACCTCATCTCATGGCTTCCATCTTGCCTCAACTTTGAACAGTGAGCTCCAATCATCACCTACTTTTGCTTCACATTCTCCTCATGTTTCCTTTCCTGTTTTAAACTCCTCTTTGCAAATCAAACTCCCTCTACTCCTGCTTGTTCTGTTGCTCTTGCCTCCATTTCTTCTCTCCAGCATCTATCTGAGGCTCTTATGTAACTCCACACTCAACTCTATAGGTGTCTTCTGCTTTCATCCTTTGTGTCTGTCACAGAATCTGTGTAATCCTTTGCACCCTCCGTGTCTCATTGCTGTCTGATTAGGGGGAAAATGTGACAAAATAGCCGACTGTGTATCTTTCTGCATGTCTTGCTGTTGCAATGGATTGTTTAAAAAATGTCAGCTTGAGGTGTGGTGGAGGAGTGAGTCGATTGTATGGATGACTGGAGATCTGAAAAACTGGCAGGTAATGCTGCTGTCAACTTGCTGGATGCTGACTAAATAAACTTTATTTTCACTGATACTGTTAAAAAAATAAATCCCAATGATAAAAGATTTAGAAAGAAGGATTTTAATAGCAGTAAAATCAAAATATTCAGACAATCGATGGGGCTCAAACTGAAGGTGGTAAGTTGTTTAATAAAACATGGTTAGAAGTAATACAAGAAGTACCTTTGGGCCATTCTGGCTTTAGGGAAGTAAAGCTGCAGATCTCACTGCAGGTGTGGTCTAAACTCAGAAAAAAAAACTGATAAGCAGGTGTAACCAAATGTCCATCTTACAATCCCAACCACATGTGAAAAACAAGTTTGTAGTCATTAAAGAAAATGGCAGTAAAAGTGCAAAAAAATGATGAGACAATAAATGTGGCGCAGGTTTTTTCAATCAGTCATGGGGAATGGGTGAAATATCCACAAGTCTATTATGCTGTAATTGTTTCCCATGAATTTTGCTCTGAGGAATCTCTGTCTGGATTCCTCTGAAAGCTGCACCGTGTCTTTCCCTCTCATCTCATTCCATGCGTAGGCAGGCAGGTTTGTCAATCACTATGGTTACAGGGAGGCTCAGTGTCTGTCATTGAAACTTTCTTGTAGTTACCAGTAAGTTTGTAAAGCTAAAAAAAAATCTGTATATAAGAACAGCCAAAGTCTAATAATCAGATTTCAGGTCATGCTTTCTGTGGTTGAAGAAACAGTTGACGACATGCTCTTATCTCTTTTAAATCCTTTCAAATTTACACAGTGTGAGAGAAATGTCATCCACGATAATTCCAATTAATCATATTTGACTATTCTTCAAAACAACTAAAAGTCTTTTATCACAAATTATTAGCATATAAGTATATATTTATATATAAAAGGCGCTTTGTATGCAATAAATTAAAGGAATTAAAAAAAAAAAAAATAAGGGAAGGCCTCAAAGCACTCGTGAAAATAGTAGGCTACATGTTAGATGAGATTTTATCTCTGCACAAGAGTCTGAAGATCATTCTGTTTTCCACACCAAGGTTGGTAAATAAATCTAACAGAAAGCACAAATGGTGCAACTAATTTCCCTTCCACTGATGAAGGAGCTCAATTACAGTCAACCTGAGGAACATCTGCACAAGCATGTGCAGTTTCAAGATGTGCTAACAATATGTAGCATACATACACACTTACTGTATGTGAGTCACATATAAAAGCGTCTTGGCTGAAGTGCAGTAATCATACGTGGCATTTTCAGGAAAAAATACATACATGATGTACCTGCATCCTGCTCCATGTTTGCTATTTCACCTCTCATTTTATCTGCTGATTGTCCATCTTCATGCAGCTTCCTTCATCTATTTTAATTCCCCACTAAAAATCTTCCCTACCTCTTTTTTTCATGTTTCCCTCCATAAATGGAGGATAGAAATGGTGGCTGGGTAATTTGGCATGTATATTAAAAAATGTGTGTATATACGAATAGTGTGTTTTATTCTCAGTTTTTTTTTTCTTTTCTATTCTAACCTCTTCTTTGAAAAACATCAGTGTCTGCAGATATGTTGGTCTCCTCTGATGCCACCCACTGCTGATCATATTATGACAGCTTCTGGGAACAAACACACAAAACAGCACATGGTATTGTACCCCGCAGTTTAATTCTTAAAGCACCGCTGGGATCCTGGCAGCTTCATCTCATCTATCTGTTACAACTGGCATTCCATGTGAATAAGGGAGCGTGTGAAAGTGAGTTTTGTGAATATTTATATTTTCTGCACATCAGTCACACATGCATTGAGCTGAAAGATATCCTGGAAGTCTGTTGTGTGTGCACTCAAAAAGTGAGTACTTCTGTTACAGCACAAGCACAAAACTGGGGCACATATTTAAGTCAGGCATATGTCTTGCTAACTTTCTTTTTGGCTTTTAAGTATTTACATATTCACTCAGAGTTTCACATACATTCTTTTCATGGCATGACTGTAATTTCAAATTTCATTTTAAATACAAATCTGTTAACAGATACATGCAATTCACTTTAATTTAACTCATGTACCTGCTAAAATAGAAACTCAAGTCAAGCACCTTCTTATGTTTCTTGCACCATAAGTTGTGGTAATGGAAGGAAAAATTAAAGGTACAGTATGTAAGAAATACTGATATGTAGTGGTAAAGATTGCCATAGAAAAGACTTCAAACTCTAAAGCATAGTTGGAAATCGTCAGTTGCCAAATGCTACAGCCTCCATAACATCAAACAAAGCCACTGCTGCAGTTTTAAAGCTCAGAGGGTTCTTAATTCACACACATTTGTTTGTCCATTCAGAGACACCGTAGTAAAAATGGTGGCACAAATATGGCAGCTGCCATATATGTGGGCCCACAAGTAGATAGAAATTGCTTATTGTAAGTCGCAGGGGTAAACTCTGGTCCACAAAGGACGTTATCCTGCAGGTTTTTCTTGTTTCCCTGCTCCCACACACCCAAGTGAAATGTATGGGTCACTGTGAAGAAGTTGACAAGAAGCTGTTGGATCTATTTGATTTGAATCAGGTGTGCTGGAGCTGGGAAACAACTGAAACCTGCAGGTAAGCGGTCCTTGCGGACTGAAGTTTGACACCTCTGTTCTAAGTAAATAAAACATAACAGATACTTTAGTAAAGTGATTAAATACCGATAGAGACATATATAATTTTTTTCTTCTGTCATTGACCTTTGATTTTGTGTCATGCTGCGCCTTTAATTTAATGACTCATTCTGAACAAAAAAAAGTCCAATTTGGAAATGGAGAGTGTATAGGATGCTGCTACACCCATGACTAAGACAGCCAAGATCCAATCCCATACCAAATATTATTTTTAGTAGTAGTATCTGTTTCTTTGTGCTTTTCACTTTTCTGTTTTGTACATTACAAAGTAGTTGGTTAAGGTTCAACATAAAAACAAGAGAAAAATATGTGACTTGCAAAAAAAAACACCATTAATAATGTACTCAATAAAAAAAAAATAACATCCCCTTAACTAAACTCACAAGCCAAAGGAAAAATGTTACTTTTAAACTTTCTGAAAAATTATTGCTCTGCCATGAGACTGGGTTGGGTGTTTTAACATGAATAAATATTCACAGTGAGAATATATATAGATATATATGTATGTACTAATGAGTTACTATGGCCAGTCTGGATTACAATACACATTTATGTTTCCAAGTTTCTGGAAAATGGACTATGTTAATGGGCTCTTACTGGTGTGGTAGCTGTGTAAGATGGATTGTTAGTAACTAGAGATTGATAATCTGACACCATTAAAAAGGCATGCGATGCTGATATTTGGTACCATTAAACTACAAAACTAATAAATGAGTGCATATGGGCACAGAAAAGAGACCGAAAACATAGTTCCTGGATTAACGTTTCATCAATGAAAACACTGTCATATCAAATCTTTTCAAAACTAATGTTTTTATTAATACAGCAAAGGTTTTTTAAGGTGTTTAACATGCAAATAGGGCTGCTAGTGAGAAACTAAATTCTCTGGATACTATAAAGTAAAAAAATGTAGTGTGGATAGTGTATTTTAGGGAGTTATTCCCATCAGTAACACTCAGACTGACATGAAAACAAGAGTACCATACTATAATTGAAAAGTATGGTAACTGGCTTTTGACAGACTTTTCAAACACTTTGATATTGTAAATGCTGGTAAAAATAACAATTTTGCCATCATTTAAAAGCAACTTACATGCAATGACTTTTAGACATGCTGATCAGAGCTTTAACTACTACAGCACTTGCTTCTTTTTGTGCCTCTGCACTCTCATTTTCAGTTTTCACCTCCACATTCAATTTGTATCATGTTCACCCTTCGTGTCTTCTCCTTTACAAGCTGTCCCCTGGAATACTCATTATACAGGCCGTTTTCTGTGATCCAATCCTTCTCTGCTGCTTTCTCTATTCTCCACTGGAATAGTTCTGTTCATCCCTCCCTCCTTCTTTCTCTCCATCCCTCCCACACGCCACCTCCATGCTGGAGGACTCATTATGCAGACCAACTCTCCCTCTGTCGCTCTTATCACTCTCCACTGGAGTACTCATTACTGTCTCTGTCGCTCACTTCTCTGTTTTTTCTCACTCTCTCCTTTCTTTTATATCTTAATCTTTCTGTACTAACATACACACACTGAGGCACATGTACGATGATGCACTGTAATGTCTGTTCTTGGTTAAACACCAAGAGCAAAACATGTTTTTATCTCTTTTGCCCAAAGCTATTACCCAGTAGGCATAGATTTTTTCAGAGCAGCAGGCAACATATTCAGTTAGTTTAGCTCACATTTAACTTTTTAGGATTGTTTGAATTGACAAAGAAGTTAATCTATAAATGCAACTCAGCTTGCCAAACAGAATCACCGGGGCTGAAGCGAAATGGTCAGACAATAGTGATAACAAAGGAAAATCTCAGAGAAGAAAAAATACCCAGGATACAGGCCTGGTAGGAGATAGCTGGCAGCCATGGATGGTATGGCTATAAAAAACGTTGCCCACTGGTCTCCGTGCAATGCCTTAAACTTGTTTTTCTAAGACTGCACATGCAGAAAGTCATCAGGGAGCTGTCACCAAGAGGAGTGACCCAAGGACCACAAACACAGCTTTAGGATCAAGTTTATCCCCTTCAGGGATGCTTAGAGATGGATGTGTGATGCTTAAAAGCCAGTGACCTCAGTTTAAATCGCCACTGATGTGTTGAATTACAAAAGAAAAAAAAACTAAGAAGAGTTAAACAACTCGGGGACTTCTACAGAACTTTGTTTCGACTAAATGTGGAATCAGACTGCCAAATATCATTTCATCAGTAGTAATGCAGAAAACTTCAGCCTTATACCAGCTTCTGTTGTCTCTTTTTTTTTCTACATAGAAATTTTGTAAACACTTCTTTAACACTAGCTTGTTCTCTTTAACCTAAAGTAATGAACTTGTATGATTTTGGCCTTTGACTCATACTGGCAGGAAGAAAGCAGAGAGATTTAAAACAGAGCAGGCTGTAAATTCATCAGCCTCAGACTTATTATCGACTGCTTTCTGTTTTGACTCCTCATTTGAATGTTTGGGCTACTACTAACAATATCAAATGCATGTAAAGCTACTATGAACAAAAATAGGATGCATTTAAAAGGAAGAAAAGCTAAACTGCCTGTTTCTTGTCTCTTGCTAACTTAAAGGGGCCCTATTATGCTATTTCAACTTTTCTGAGCTTTCTCTAGTCTTATAGTGTTGAATACTCATCAGAAAAGTGAGTGGCATCGTTCTTTATCACATAAACGCATGTTTGAGTGTCCCAGTGTGTCTCTACATTCAGTTTCCATGGCGCTGAAAACATTCAGTTTCAGAGTTTTTTCTACTTATATATCTTAGTGATGTCCCGCGGCGGGGGACGCTCAATTATTGGACATATTCTCCACGTTGTGCACATTCACGAGAAGAAAGGCACACCCACTTTCGTTGTCCAGTTTTTTTAAATTTTATTTTACCTTCGCTGCACTGTAAGGCGGAAGGCCGCAGTGGACACCGTCACCATCAATTCCTGCCCTAGTGGGCTCCTATATAAAAAATAAATTAGCCTGAAATGAGCATAATAGGCCCCCTTTAAATACAAAGCCCAATTCCAATGAAGTTGGGACGTTGAGTTAAACGTAAATAAAAACAGAATACAATGATCTGCAAATCCTTTTCAACCTATATTCAATTGAATACACTACAAAG
>JAOXYM010000012.1:6055891-6067865 GCA_028567055.1 Leptatherina wallacei | reverse complement strand
AGAAATAATCTACCAAACACAAATTTCCAAACTTTTTGTTCGATGTTTATATATATATATATATATATATATATATATATATATATATATATATATACACACTTTTTTTCCCCTAAGTTTAAGATGATCAAATTCTGTACAAAATGAAAGTTACCGCAGTGGTAACTTCCCGCAATCGTTTTTGAACGTCTGGATGGTAGATTTTCAGACTATATGCTGAAGTTTCCTTGGGAAAGACACTGAACCCCATATTACTGTATGAATGTGTAGGTTATAGACGCACTTAATACTGAAGAGCTGTATGCATGTGTGTGATTAGATGAATGTGGCAAGTAGCATTAAAGCGCTTAGACTAGTCAGAAAGCAGCTGACTAAGAAAGCAACATACAAATAGAGTCAATTTAGAATTTTGAACTAGAGGACAAACATACTTATTACATGCTTACTTGCGATACTGGGCACATACAATAACAATTAATACATTTAAAAGTTACAGTAATTGAGAATCAGACATCACTGAATGTATAGTTGTTCACCATCATGTGCCCTCTAAAATACATTAGCAATAAGTTTGTTATAACACTGCTACAACAAATGTTGCTATTAAACATTTAGCAATAGTTTTGGCCTCAAGATTAAATGAATAGTAAAGCTATGCTGTAATACTATATTGGCTATAGTTTCAGAACATATGATGTGTGTGAGAGAACACAACGGGAAAAACAGAACTCATAAAGCACAAAACGTCTCATAAAATATTTTTTGTCACACGCTGACATAAGCCAGTCTGTATCTGTATGGGATTAAGTATTTGATCCCAGAAATAGCTAAACTCATGGCTGTCTTCTTCCAGAGCGCGGTGCATTCCTGACAGATTTCATGATTCCAGATACAGAGCTTTTACTCCGGCTCCGGAGATTTTCAGGACGAATGAGATAAAATAGCACTTTCTAACGCTTCATCATTTGGTATCATCGGTGCCAGAACTTGTTCCAAATGTTGTAAAAAAGGATAACTCGCAACTATTTTTGCTATGTACTTTAGGCCAGAAATACAAGAATAACCCAATAGAAAAAATTATATAAAGTTGATTTTTTTACTTATATACCATTCCATATTTATTCCTGTTTTTGGTTGCACATTTGATCTTGCAATACAACTTATTTAGCCTGCCTTATAAAAGGTACATTTGAGTTGAAATCAATTGTAGAGCTGCAGAATAAAGACAGGCTTGACATTCTCTGTGCGCCAGTGTGTGTGTGTGTGTATTTATGAGATACAAAAATGGGCAAAGCGTGTGTGTGCATGTGTATAGTTTAACCACCAGAGAGCTGGTCCTTAGAAGCGACATCTTTGTTCCCAGGAAAAATCAGCTAATCCCTCACCACACACAGGCAGATGCAAATTCACAAACCAAAAAATAAAAGTAAACATACCACACATGTACGAAAACTAAACCTGAAGTAAACAGCCTTCTAAAGAGACGGAAAAATGAATAATCTTGGTTTCTTCAAGCATGAAAATTGTCCTACTTTGTGTCATTTGAGGGTAATTTTTATCTGAAATATTTTGCCTTGTTTGTACAAAATCTGTAAACTCAGTATTTTGCAAAGAAGTAAGAATGGACATTACAGGAAGTTGTATCTGATAAACTATAAGACTTGTAGGACTCATTTATGCTCAATGTTATATATGCATACAAAAACACATAAAGACAAAAACTTCTGTCCATCTTCTGCTTTTATTTTGTGTGTAATTCAGTACAGAGCTTGTGGCTACAAAGCCAAACAAAGCAATTGGAGCATTATCAAAAAAAATGTGGGGGGAGTGTTGCGCAATATAACTCACGCATCCAGACAAAACTTACAAAGAAGAAGAAGCCACCACAATGTATTCAATGGCCGCACAGACCACCATTGTCTACAGGACTGTCTCTTTTTATGTCTCTGTCATAGATTCTGCATTATCACCATCTCCTCCACTGTTGCCACGTTTGTTATATTGCTATTGATACTGACGTCAGAATCCAAAAGGGAACTCTGACATCTCCACTTCCCTATTGTGGATGTATTGCTTATCAAGCATACCAACATTTGAAACAGATATACCTATCTATGCATGTAAAAGGAGCATAAATAACTTGCTAATCTCTGAATTCAGAGGATCTCTAAATCTTTTTTAGGTATCAAAAATTCCAGACTCATCTTCTCACCTCACTTTCGTCCAGCTGCCATGTGGCTAGAGTAGTGTAAGACCCCAAACTGGTCACCAATTCATTACAAGGGCAACTTTTAGGTGTCCTTCAACAGACATACTATTCAAAAAAAAATAATAAAAACATACAATCAGTGGTATTGCTACACTAATACATCAGTGTAGCTACTTACTTCTGACTTGCTCCATGTGGAAAGTGATGCGGTAATGCGCTGGCTGCTGTGACCGTGAAAAGCAACCGAGACACTTTTGATCCGGGACAATGTCTGATTAAAGGTGCGTGCATATATGGAATAAACAACAGAACGAGGAAAAACAAATGAAATTCCAGAACACAAGCAGAAAGATAAACTTGCCATGTCATTATCTGTTTCAATCTCTTTCTATGTCTCACACACACGCACGGTGCATGTGCATAGTGTTTATCTCCTCATCACTAATCATCTCACTAATTAGCTAACCAAACAACGATAACACAGTTCAAGCTGACAGCTCTTTAATGAGGAAGAAACTAATCACTTTGACCCTCAGTTTGTCAAGTTTCCCAGCTATGAAAAATGCTGAATGAATGTTCAACAAATTTTCCATTTGAAGCATCAAAATGCCAAAGGTTCTTGCAGAGTTAAACTTTTTTGCAAAATGCATTTAACTGAATGCTTCGTATGCACAGGATATGAATTCATCGAGTTTTTTCTCTTTGCCCCCGTTTGAAATAACAAGCAGTTGTGAGTATTTGATTACAGAGCTGAAAGACACCAATTAGTGTTTTTAAGATTTCATTTCAAGGGATCATTTTCTTTTATTCTTCAGTATCAAAGGAAACAATCTTTATTAAGATTTAGTTTAACAGCCATATTAGAGACACAGCCACAGTAAACGGCATGCAAAGCTTGACAAAAGCACGCATAAGAACTGCAACTGAATCAATTTTTCCACTTCACTGGTGGTTTGGATGAGAAATAACATGACAAAGCATCTTCACTGGCAGCAGAGCAGCAGTCTGGTCTGGTTCAAAAGTTTGGCCAACATTGCCTGCTTACAACAACAATATGGGAAGCGACACAGAGAGCAGATACAACTAAAGAACAGAGGTGTAGATTTTGATGATCTAGTTTGTGCTGCTTCACATATTTTCGTATTAACGCTGTTGACAGATACATCATTGGGAAGTTTCAAAATTAATCTTTAATGATATAACATCCCCCAAATGAGCAAAATAAATGCAAATTCATTCAAAGGTTTTTTCTTTTTCTTGAATTCTTGAGTCACTGATACACTAAACAGCAGAGTTTTTCCTCAACATTTAGGTTCGTCTTTGGTACACAAAGACACGTCAGTTGCACTCAGAAGAAGCTAAACAAGTGTAATAGGAGCTGAAAAGTTGGACCCACATACAAAGATATGGAAATTAAGACAAAATCACCCCGAATACTGTGGATTTACTCTTTGAAAACCTCTGTCTGTAGGGTACACTTCGGCTGGTCAACATCACAGTTCTTTCTCTCTCCTATCCACCTTTCTTTCCTCGTTGTTTTCTGTCCTTGTTGCTTGGAAGAAAGTCAAAGTAAGGAGCCTAAATGGAAACATGGCGGTGACCAGAGTACTTGAAATTATTTAATACCTCTAAAAGAGTGAAAGAGTTAAGTTTACGGAGTGTCAAAAACTAATGCATGCTGATTTTATTTTTCTGGAAGTTGACCACAGTCACAGTAACATGTTTTTACAAATGATGAGACAATCTGAACACTTAAAGGATCATTAGAATGTTGGTTTTACTTATTAAGAAATTGCATAATAAATCTTCCCATTTTAATGTCTTTGTTTTATGTTCACACATTTTCTTGACCAAGGAAATGAAAGGATGGCAATAAACAAAGAAATGCAGCATTTAATTCGTAAGTGTATTACATCTTGCATAAATTAAGTTTAATGTTACCAGACATGTATCTGATCACCATTATGTTGAACTAAAAAAAATGCCTCAAAATAAAGCAACCACATTTAAAATGATCAAAAGTTGACACTGAAAATGTAAGTAAATCAGCTGAAAACTTGACACAGTAACTTAATCAGTCCCCTATAAACAACCACAGTTTTAGATGTCTGCAGACAAGCGGCCTCAAAGTGACAGAGCCATGTCCGGTTATGTGAAACTACAAGCCTCGTGACAGGTGATACAGAACAGAGGCCTGATCCAGTTGAGCGTGCAAGCGTGTGCTGCTTCATGTCATCTCTCGTAAGATCTCATGTTTGCTTTTCTTCAGCAAAGGCTGTGAGGAAACAACGGAAGTAAAATAAGCTTTTCTCTTTGCTTCTTTATTGGCCTCCATTGTTAAGTCTTTGCCTTTTTAAAAATTTTTTCGCATTCATTCCTTCTCTTCCCTCTCAGCCTTTTCTGTCTCTCTCACCCGCCCTGAGTCCGTGTCCCCCCATCTCCTCAGCAGTTTATCATAATCACATCACCTCAGTGTAATGGGGCACACTTAAGGCTTATTATGTGTCACACACATAAATACACAGATGCGTTTGCTCACGCGCACGAATGAGATCCACTTAAGCCTTATTACATGTCTGACTGTGCTTTTAACATGGGAGATTATCCATCAGAGTGTATGCTCGGGCAAAGGGCAGGTAATGCAGCTACACACACACACACACACAGCCAAACACACTTAATTCAAGTACAAAAAGAAAAATATATATGTTTAGAGATTTTCATACTGGCCTTTCCTCAAAATGCAGACATGTCAGGAAAAAGACGGTGAAAGCCATAATGCAAAGCAAACTGACTGGAACACAGAAAGTTGCAGAGAAAAAAGAAGTGATGATGGCGAAAAAGAGGGATTATCTTTTTTCCTCCTTCCACACGCTCTCTGTAGAAGTACCTTACAAAAGTATGTATGCAGCACAATAAAGACAGAGACAACGTGTGTGTAGGGCAACAAAGAGGACACCTCAACATTCATCTTATGCATGCTTGATTTTGTGCATGTGAATGCATGTGCATGCAAGACCTCGTTAAATACTAACTTGTTATGTATAGAATGTGCAGTTCGAATTTTTATACATGGATGAAGCATACATATTTCAAAGAGTGCACAGCATTTATTTTAACAGGTAGCAGGTCAAGGTGCAGCATAACTTTGCAACTTCCTTCCCTTCAGTATCCTGAAAAAAATGTTGTTACCCCAAAAATAAATCCTTTCTATGGTTCTTTTCATAATGTTAATCTTTATTAAAAGGTTTTGGAAAATGTAAAAGCAACTTGTTAGGACTTGTGAGGTTAAAGCGGTTAATCAGGATAAGAAGATGTTTTATAAAAGAGCAATTCATTGTCATAACTGTATTTGACTCATTATGCCAAAGATCATCTGTCTCACATGTTTCCCAATGCACTTCAACACAGAATCAAATTATTACTTGACTGCATAAGTGCAATGTACTGCTGTCACATTAGGCACTTTTAATTATGCTAACCTGTCTTCTCACTGCCTCTTCATCATGTCTACTCCTAGCACCCTAGCTCCCTGCAGCTTTATATGACAGGGAACTGATAGAAATTAGACACAAGTTCAATGAAGCTAAATGTGTCAAATAAGGGATCTTTGGTGCCACAATGTGTGTCGTATGTGGAAGTGCAGAACTCATAAGTTGTGCCACTTAAAGAACGTGTATGTTTTCACACTCTAAGCCCTGCTGGATGTACATTTCTCCTCACTCCTGGTGCATGAAGTGAGACATGGAGGCAATCAGAGAGGAAGGATTTCTTGGTCAAGACCGAGAGAGAGAGAGAGAGAGAGAGAGAGGACATGGAGAATGAGGCCTACTCATTTCATATGAAAGAACTTATAGCTAGAAGACATCATGCCATGCAATGAAAGTAATTTTTAACAGGAAACAATGTGTTTGAGGCTTTATGAATTAGTGGTGAATCTAAGTGGGTGATTTCATCACACAGTCAAGAGGTCTGTCCACTCAGTCTAAGAGAGTGGGTTGGAGAAAAAAATCATTTATGTGGGGGTATAAAGTGCTGGGATAGTGACAGAAGTTAATAACCGTTTAGTGTTTGATCAAAGCACTATGATTCATAACTTTATGGACCGCGTTTGTTACGCTTCTTATGAAAATAATGCCATCCATTAATGCTTACAGGCACTATTCTGTGCCCTGGTTTCTTTTGATTACTTTGAATACTTGCAGTCATACAATTAATGCTTCATTGGACTCATCTGTCATCTCTGCTGCAGTTGTTGAAGTGTGACAAACTACAAAATAGTTTATGAAGTCTCAGCTCCTCCCAACTTTAAATCAAACGTTTCTCCTTCCCTTGATTTTCTATAATATCAGTGTGGTTGTTTGGGCACTTATGTGATGTTGAAACTGTTTAAAGATCTGTGTGGTAATATGCAAGCGTATTTCTACTATGATTCCAGTCAAAATAAATATTCAAATGTGGCTAATTTTGTCTTCTTTTTATTTTTATATTTTTTCTATAGCACATTTAAAAACAATAAAGTTAACCCTGGCGTCTGTCAGGACAAAAGAATGATAGATGTAAGAAATATACCTTCAACAAACTAGACTTGCAGCTGATGATCGGAGTAGCAGAATTTGTAAACCTCTGTACCCTAAATCACGAAAAAAAAAAGATATAGAATACTAAGCCATATCTACAACTCCCTACCAACTTAAAAATGGGAAACAGACTTCTCCAGTAGTTTTAATCAAAATGTCTAGTTGCAAAAAATGTCACCTTCAAAATGGCTTAAAATCTGAATGATGAACTAAAACTATTTAAACCTCTTATGCAGTATATTCTTCACATACAATATCTAACATCTACAGTCATGTACAGTGATGCTTTTTAACTTTTAATCTAATCTTACTTGTTATACTTCTTTTGTTTATTTTTCTCTATTCAATAAAAATACAGATGAAAATAAATCTTATAATCATATAATATATCTGTTCTATGAAAATATAGCTGTAACTTTTAACTGTCCTGTCTATCACTAGGGCAAATTTGGTAATTACAGTGTATGTAAATAATCATGTCAAACATTTATTCATTCTTCAGTAAGTGGAAGAGTATTGGATGACTCACTATCATCTGCTGAAGTGGATAATTTGCAAATATATCATTCTCTCCCATGAATACAATTCTTATATTGCAAGTTTAAAGTATGAGAAATGTCCCGAATATTATCCTTACGAAACACATTTTATGTCCTTTAGTGTTGTTTTTTTTTTTTTTAAATAAACAATAAAAACGGGTAACTTCACCAAATAATCATAATCACTTTTTTGTTGACGTTGTGAGTTAATTAGAGTAGCATACTGTAAAAGTATTACTGTTATGTGTAACAGTGCCTAATGCTGCCTGCATGTTATCAGACCTGCAGATTCAAATTACAAATAAAAACAACAATCCAAACTTTACTTATAATATCCATTCCAACATACTTGTTCATGAGTTATTCTTCATTTGTCAGTATCATTACAAGTCCTGTTGAGTCTCCCCAGTTTCTCTTGCTTCAACATTCAATAGTCTTTATTTACACACACCCCATTTGCTATAATGAACAAGGTAAGAAACATTAGCAGAAACAATCCAGAGGTGGAACATCACTTTTCTGTTTCACACAACTGGCTCATATGCATCAACTGAAGCAGTTTCAAACTATATCATGCAAAAACTATGACATCTTTACATTTTCATTGCATGCATGTGAGCTTCAAAAATACTTGAAAACTTTATAGAATTTCCTCTAAAATGTGTTCAATAGATCTAACCTCATAGGAGTAAATTATTACAGCTATGCTATCCTCAGCCACGGTGTTGTGTTCTGGGAAGTTTGCTGAATAGTATGATGAATTTGCACATCTGTCATTTGTCAACCTGAAATCCCTGAAGTCTGTAAAATGATGAGGAGGAAATGGAAAAAGATATGCAAGCTTACTTTAGATAAGTGTTTCCGAACTTACTGTTACTTAGAGAAAAAAAAGATTTTTTTCCCAGTGTTTAGTCCATAAAAAACATCCAGCATCTATCAAAAAATCATGTACCATGTCCTTTTAAAGCACACCCGAGACCCATTAAGTGTACCGCCCCCTCAATCAATGTAACCCAGATCCTCTTATTTCTTCTTCTATCTTTCAGTCCTCCTGGTGTTTATTTTGTCCCAGTCACCCTTTCCCTCCACTAGTTTTCATTTTCTGTTTTCTTTTGAATTGGATCAGCCATGAATATTCATGAAGTTGTTATTTGCATTGCTGGCTCCTGAAAGAGGCTGAGCACACAAAGGTGACAGCCATCAACCTCAGGAGGCGACAGAGTTGAGAGAGGAGAGAGAGAGAGAGCGAATGGGGAGGAAAGGAATAAGTAGAGACGATGGCAAAAAGAACCAGACAGAAACTGAAATGCATAATAAGACAAAGTCACAGCAGAATCCAAAAACAAAATTGAGGCACAGAAATGATGTGAAAGTATTTGTGTTCTTACCTCAGAGTAAACTGTTCCATGTTGGAATCTGTCTTCATGTAGACGCCAAATGCCACTGTTTTACCAAGTCGAACCGGGCTGGGTGGCACCAAAACCTCCACATTCTCATCTAATTGCAATCTTTCTCCTTTGGCAGAAACCGGGCCCATGCTCATCTCCACTGAACCAGCTTTTAACATGTCCTGAAGACCTCCATCCTCTAAGGAGCTCCACTGTCCTCCGAGACCCAAGCCGAGGCCTCCGAGAGGGCCGACATTAGCACTCTGAGCTTTCCATGGCTCATTAACAATGGAGGGACATTCTTGACCTGGCCCTTCCACTGGTATAATTGAGTAATACACATCCACTGATGGGAGAGCCACTTCAGGGGGTCTTTTTCTCACTTGTGGTGGTGTAAACCAAGCTGGGGGAATCTCCAGACGGACAACGCAGATGCCAGATGGTCCCATGAGACGGCAGCCTGCCGAGGGTGCTGCTTCACTGATGTCACGAACAGCCAAGGCTCTGACACATGGGAGGAGGGATGAAGGAGGTGGGTCAGGCTCATCCCAACGCCGCCCAATCAGATAAAACAATACCTACAGAGAAAATGCATATAAAGAATATCATACTTGGAAGATTGAGATCAAAAAGCTGAAAGAAAACTAGAGAGAATGTGCACCAAAGATATCTAGAAACTTTACCAATTGCTTTACGCACATTAGATGTACTAATGTGTAATTCCAAGGTATTGTTTAAAGTTATGTTGGTTTGCTTTTAATTTCTAGGCGACATTTTCATTGTTTCAGCTAAATACCAATTCTCTCATCTTTTATGAACTAAAGCAAGTAGCTGTCTCTTCAAGGGGAAAAATTAAGCGGTAAAAATGCTAACACTTTAAATATCTTTGTCTAATCTCCCAAGTGGAAGAAAGATGAATAAATCTCAGCTGTCACCAGCTGTGACAAAAACATGAAAATCCTTGTACCTGTATCCACGGCCTTGTTGATCCCACTTTAGGCACCACCACTTGACCTTTAACCTTCCAGTTAAGTGTCACCTGATTGGTCAAGAGCAGCAGGTGTGGTGGAGGACCTTGAAGGAGCTCCACAGGGATTGGCTGCTCGATACTCAGATTTCCATAACTGCAATTGACATTTGGCAGGGGTTGTGGGGCAGCCATGCCCGGCTCTAGCTGGTGGAGAAAAAATGGCTCAGTCCGTGATGACAGGCTGCCGTTTCGCATGACCTCCTGATTGGCTTCCCGCAGGAAGAAGGCGGAGTCAGTGCCACTTAACTGGCATTGGACGGGAAGGTAGGTAGGGAGGGAGGAGGAGAAGCGAGGTTGGTAGGAGTCCGGCCCTCCGCCTGGTCCACCTCCTGCTGCTCCTGATGGGCTGTCAGACACTAAGGAGAGTTAAATGATAAAAGAGGGAGGTAGGAAATAGGGAAAGAATGCAAAGGGGAAAACAGGAAGGGGAAACAAAGACAGGAAAGGATGAAAGGTTGGAGAAAAAAGAAAATAGAAATTAATTGCATTTCAGTTAGATTTAAAACAAGATTACCTAGAGGTTGTGATGTTTACAGCATCATTTACTAAAACTGTTATCTAAAAGTGTAAATCACGTATTAGAATAAAAAAATGGCACATAAGACCCACTGACCTCTGAAATACATCTCTGTTGTATTCATCCACTGTTGTAAACACATGCAAATATCTAACAGCTTTTTTATATAAATTCACACATGCATCACTACCCACTGACACAGATACAGGTTATATTACAAGGTGTTTCTGACACTTTCTCTTCATAAGGAAATGAGAATAAAAGCATTAAGTTTCCAGTTGCGTATACACTTGATTGACTCAGCATCACAGCTTACATTAAGGCATTTTTTTAAGAACACCTCTTCAAAATGCATTACACCGGCATATATCAAAAAATGAACCATACTGTTGCTCTTTGGCATTTCCATTAAACTTTTATTCATTTAATCAGACATTTCACAAACACTGGAAGTCAGAATTTTGGGGTAGTGTCTCATTTACAAAGAGGACATGGGGGTTTGAATTAATAATCTTGAGCCTCCATCTGTTTGGCTTGTTGGCACTGTATTGTGGAAGACCCTAAACTGCAAAACCGATCAATTACTTTAACCTCTTTGAATGCTGGCAGAATGCCAGCATGAGCCAGAATTAATTAAATTGTGATTTAGCAGAATTCACAAAGAGCTTAATGTCTTTAATGTATTATATGATCAGCTCTTTTACAGGATCCAATATGCACACACTGTTGCCAAAAAATGCTTGAACAGTTGTGCTTATGGCATTTTGATGCCTCTTTTAGTTTAAGAAACATTCTTCTGCAAATTAAACTGCACAGTCTGTGGATTGTTTGCTCACTACAATTGCTATATTATGATTAATGTCATTAAAATGTATTTTTGGAAGTTCCTTCTTTCCAAATGATACTAATAAATGATTTAATGTATAATATGAAGTTTATTAATTTTCATTGGATTGTAGAGATATCTATGGTCAGTTATGTAAGCTAAACTCCAACACACCTGATTGAAATGAAATGAATCCAACACCATGTCAAGTTCTGCACAATGACCCATTTAATTGAGTCAGATCACGTGTGATGAAGCAGGGAAACATCTAAAACCTGCAGGACAGCGGCCCTGGGACTGGAGTTGAAGAGCCCTGATCTAAACCAATGCAACGTTCATCTGTCTCAGTCTTCAGTTAGACCCAGTAACAATGTGTCAAGGTCACAGTTTCTATTTGCTATACTTCTGACAAGTAAAAGGGGGATACTACTGCATGTAATTTCAGTTTTATATTTTGGTTTGGAGCTGAAAATACCATCACGATCAACAGTCACTTTAAAACTTCTGACAGACAAAAAGGAAAAAAATAGGAGGAAATGTGTGTAAAACTGTTGAAGGCAAGGCAAGTTTATTTGTATAGCACATTTCATGTACAAGACAATTCAAGGTGCTTTACATAGAACATTAGATGCATTACTGCGGGGTGCAGAAAAAGCTTTAAAAGTATTTAAAAAAAACTTTAAAGATAAATACAGAATAAAAATAAAGGAAACCCTCAAAGAAGATAGGATAACATGCAAGAAATAAAAGTTAATTGTCAGTTGTTTTGATAAAAGGAGGCAAATAGAAAAGTTTTTAACCCTGATTAAAAACTGCTGAGAGTTTCAGCAGACCTGCAGGTTTCTGGGAGTTTGTTCCACATGTGAGGAGCATAAAAACTGAACG
>JAOXYM010000012.1:6022718-6040226 GCA_028567055.1 Leptatherina wallacei | reverse complement strand
ATTGTCTGTGAAGCGCCATGAGATGACATTGTCGTGAATTGGCGCTATACAAATAAAGATGAATTGAATTGAATTATTGTGACCAGAAAAGAAATAGACAAATACATAAATAGAACATTTATAAATAGAAAGAAGAGGAAACGATGTTGATAAATGAATGAGATTATTTCATGTGAAATGACAATATTTATCATTGATGGGGTGGAAAATTAGATAATCAAAATGAGTTGAAACGAAAGAATTATTGTACATATTGTTAATGGTACAAATAAAGTCAGGGATTCAGTATAAATAAAGTCAGAACTGCTGTCATTCTTATTTCAGAAATGTAAGTAAGTTTTAGATGTTATTTCCTCAGTTGGTCTCACCTTCAGCTACAATTTGTAAGAGCCTTATGTTGCATTTGGCTGCATCAGCTGTTGTAGGTTGCAAACCTCATTATTCCCTGTATACAGTAACCATTCCAGACTCTCAAACAGGGAATATTGTTGTACCTCTTCCGATCCCTCCCCATTCTTTTTTGGCACAGCATTACAGTCATTAAACTTCATTATAGCGACAGTCTGTGCTTACAAAGAGGTGTGTGCATCTGTGTGTGTGTGTTGGGGGGGTTTAGATGAGGTCAGAGTGAAAGATGGGGTGCCACTTGTACTTTACTATGGTCAGCACACAAACATTCACGTTAATGCAGACAAAAACGAGCACTGTTGCTGCACTGTAGCAAGTGTTGACATAGTTGCATTTACATCTTTTAACCTCAACACAGTTCAAACTCTTAGTTTTGCCAGAAGAGTGTTCCCATTGATGTGTAAGCATCTAATTTGAGATTAAGTATCATTTGCCTTTGTTACCCCATCAGGTCAAAACAGAGCTCTTTTCATGAGGCTTGATTAGGGCAAACAGTTTGGACACAATACCCTGAGGCCCCATGGTGTTAAAAGTGGTATGAAGTGGTGTCAAAGTGAAGGATGAGGTTTATCTGTAGGTTGAGATGGGCAGACTGGGTGCTTCAGGAAAATGGCTCAGTAGCTCACCAGCTTACCCCTATTTTTGGCAATAGTGAACTGTACATTATACTGGTTATGGGAGGATAATGGTGGCAGCTGACAAAGTTAGCCATAAGATTGTCCAAGATATGGTTTTGCCACCAGATCCATAATCAGTTAGTAAGATTTTATTTTTCTGAACAGCTATAAGTAGTTTTTTTATTTTTTTCCACTCAAACTTGATGCAAGAATTTGCTAAACAGATATCTGTGTATTAGAAAAATTATAATTTTTTATCTAATTTCGACATCCAGAATTCTGACATGTTAGCATCTGCATTGAAATAATTCTTACTTAACCATTACTGCTGCTTAACATGTGACTAATCTGAGAGTATCATTTTAACAGCACCAAGTTAAAATGATTATTTGATTCAATTTCAACTTAATTCAGGACTATTTTCTATAGTGTCAATTCATAACAAAAGAAGTCCCCTTAGGGAACCTGGTAGATGTAGCTCTGAAGGTAGAGGGGTCATTTTTTGATCAGAAAGCTGTTAACTGCATACTCAGCTTTTCCAGTTTTAATGGTGAAATGTCTTCAGGCAAGATATTGAACATACAATTGCATATGAATGGGCAAATGTGCAGATAGATGTGTGCACATTTTCAGAGCCACACACACCACAGTTTTCATTCCCACTTTGCTCTTTCTGAGATCTCAGCTTTTTTCAGTGTGTGACTGAGGCAGAGATCACTCTCACTTGTCACTACAGTGTCTCACCTGCAGGTGTGATGTCACATACAAGCAACAGCTGTGTGGCCATTAAGAGAAATTCTGTGCATGGTGGTGTTGTGACTGTCTCTTTGTGTGTGTCTGTGTATGTGTCAAGGCTGCTCTGACTCAAACTGTCAGCTTACTGCTGGTTGAAAACTAGACTTTGCAGAAGTGACACATACTTAAAATCTCACAATTTCTATATATGTAGAGGTTATAAATATCAACATGTTTGATTATTTAGATGGTTTTCCACATGATGAATAACTAAATTATTTTTTTCTGGTGCATGTGACAAGCATTTAGAGAAAAATGTTTTGTTTGGTCAGTGTATGATCAAGTGGACATTAAAGGGGACAAAAGCTTGATAGACTTTTCCATTGTTTAGTTTATTTTGCCTAAAGTGATGTCTTCACAGTGTATGATATACGAAGTAAAAACAGAAACCTCTCGTCTATTCTTTTACAGTCAATCCAAAACAGACATTCAGATTTAAAGTCACCTTTTAGATCTAAAGAGGATAAAAACTGCCCCTAGTTACAAAACAGATCTGCCGGTGTTGCTCAAACCAACCCAGTTAAAATCTGAAAAGATGGACAAAACACCATTATAATGCTCATGGTTGTTTTTTAGGATGTTTTTTTTGGGGGGTAGGACTCTTAAGATTCCCCAGAATTCTCGAGGGGCAGGGCTGCGTGCTGAACAACTCTGATCGGTGAAAAAAACTTGCAGCATTCTGCACTTCTGCCTATAAATCCGTGTGCAGCTGTAAAGATGTTTATTTTACTCCAACAAACTTAATTCTGTGCTTTGATCATTTGAAAAATGGAGCTATGAGAATTGGAAATACGAGGAGGTGCAGGCTTTTTTTAGCGTATTTGCCGAGGATGACATTAAGGGTGACTTCAAGAACTTGAAATGGTAGAGTTTATGGAAGAATAGCCCACAAGTTGGCAGACCTAAATGTAGGGCAGACACGGAAACAAAGTCAGGAAAAGTTAAAGACACTGAAACAAGATTAAAGACGCCAAAGGACCACAACAACTGAATTGGGTCATACTACTGTACTGACAAGTGCTATCAGCCTGATTATAGTGAATTTTCCAGAACTTTGCAGTGCAGTGAAAATGCAAACCAAGCATATTACCAGGAATTATTTTGCCCTGGTGAATAAAGTGCAGGTAATACAAAATTCCTGGTTGGTGGAAACCCCCCCTATTATTAACATTTGTTTCACAATTTTCACATACAGCACAAATAAGCATATTGAAACCTGCTCAACCTTGCAGGAGAATGTTTTGTTGGAATACTAGTAGTTCCCTCATTGCTCTAAATCTTGCTCAAGTTTGATTCACAATCTTTTAAAAGAGATATTTTAAGTTCAGTGAAACTTCAGAAGGAATGAATTCAGTTTCTGCTTTCTTTGTAATTTAAAGCACATTGAATAAACCACATTGTGCAAACAAAAACTCTGGCTACATAGTCTAACACGTCCTTTAATTTTGCTTAAAGTGCCAGCAGGCTGGCATCTCAGTGATTAACAATCTTTACGACATTAATTATTTATCACACCCTATTTTGATTGTCTTGTAAGACTGCATGTTAACATGGTAACATCAGAGCCATCCAGGTTCTGCTAAACACTGCTTGAATCCAGATTTTAAGACCAAGATGAGGCTGTGATTTTGCACGGAAAATGATCTCAGAGGAAAGGTTAATTCAGCATCTGTCTTGCATCCCGTCTCTTCTCTGAGCTCTCTCCAGTCAGTAAAAGTCAGTCCGATGCTGACTCTGGTCTTTTCTCTTGCTTTTTCTCTTTCTTCATCTGGTTGTTGAATCAGAAATTGTGTGCACACCAAATGGTGAGTGTTGATATCTCAGCCCGATCTCCCTGAAATACGTGTAGTAAGCATGGTGTCTTAACACTTATTTTCATAGTCTTGGTACATAATTGCTCAAAACTACATTCCAGGACCATGAAAACGGGGCAATGTTTGAGAATTTAAACAAAGTAAAAAAATGAGAGTACTTTGAAAATATTTATAACTGAAACAAATGTTTATTAAACAAAGTCAATTGTTCTTCCAAGTCGGAGTTCCCTTTAAAGACGTATTACGCAACTTTCTGACCTTAAAACTCTGTGTTCAATCTATTATGTGAAATTCAGCAGCCATCACTGCCCAGAAACATCCCGAGTCTGAGAAACTGCACTATACAACTTTTTCATCCAGGATGCCGCGTAACGTTGCATATAATAATATAAACACACCGGCCATTTTGGACGTACACCGTGACTGATTCAGCAAAGAAATACAGAGGAAAAGAAAAAGAGAAAGAGACAGAGCAAGAGATAAGACAAGAGTCAAAACGAAACACTTTTACTGGCTTGAGAAAGCTCACAGTACAGGTAGGATGCAAGATAGATGCAGAATTAGACGTTGATAGGAGACGCGTCACTGAGAAAATAGCAAAAGTTCTGTAGTGCATCTTTAAATTTGATGCAAGAGGTAGTTTTCTACTTTTTCTGTATGTATACCAGCTTGTGCATATGTTTGGGGTGTGACATTGAGCAGACAGTGACAGTGGGATGAATGTATAAGTGATGGAGGATTAGCATAAAGCTCAGGAAACCATCCGTCTCCACCTTTATTGCTTCAATCTGCATTCATTCCATTCCAACAGTTCGCAGCCAAATATAAACAAACATTAATAACTCAAAGGCTTTTCTCGCCTTATTTTAATAACGCCACACTGTTCGAGAATGAATATATTGGAAAGAATAACAGAGTGAATCTGACATTTAGGGTTTAGTTTTCTAAACTCCAAACTTTCCGATTGGAGGGGAAGGATAAGCAACACAAGCATTTGAAAAATCTTAATATTCAGAGAGAAGAATAGAGGAAAGGAGAGCATTTACAGCCATAAAAATCTCTTGGCATTACTAAGTAGAGAGGCAGGCAGTAGTCAATATGTCTTGTCTAATATTGTTATCAATATTTCTCTGAAAGAAGAGCTTCTTCAGTTTAATCTATACAACAAGATTAACCTTTTGCAGCCACGAAACAGACAACTGTTAACACACACCGACTACATCCTGGATACACAACACCTGGAAATATGATAGGTAAGGTTAGTGAGCTTCAGCATATAAAATATTCTGGATTTAAGTCACTGTAGTAATGACTTATTTAAGTTGATGGCTGGATGGTTTGACTTCAGTCAATCTTGCTCATTTATATCATTTTTATCCATGACCAATTAAAACTAACTGTTCATACATATAGTTGTTAACTGCTCCAAAATGAAACATAATTCAGCATTCATTCAATTCAATTATCACTTTAAATACTAGGCATTTAGTTAACAGCAGACCATAAAAACGTACTATGCTTAACTAAGCTACTCGCAGGTGCACATCTAACATGGCTTCCATGTCAGGACATGGGAAAAGCGTACAGAAGGTAGAGGAAGGAGAGCTGCTCGCTGGAGCTCTCCTTCAGCTTCGGGGAGAGGGGCGCACTGTGCGTGTCGAAGTTAAAAAGGTGACACGAGCAAAAACGAGAATATTTAAAGACTTAATGTCAGATTTCAGATTTCAAAAGTGTTAAATATAAGCGCAGAAACAGCGACCACACTTTTAGTAAATCACATTCTGGTAGAAACGGCCAGAATGCATATTCATTCAAGGCAAACGTGCTAACCAGAGTGCGGGTGTTATTTTGGGTGTGTAAGAGGAGCAATCCTTGGCGCATCCCTTTAGTAAATCAGCTGCAACATATTTATGCGTGTTCTGTCAAGTTTGCACACATTTTAACACGCGCAAACCTTTGATAGATCCGGCCCTTGGTGTACAATTTCCTTGCCCCTTATTCTATTTCAGGGAGTACTAAGTAGTCATGCTACACGAGGCATTTTGTTTTCATTAATTAAAGTGGGTATAAATGTGACTCAGTAATGAGTAATCATTGATAATCTAATCCTACACCACAGCTCCATTTTGGTTACACGGACCCCATTAAATAAGAACTAAGATAGAAATGACTCACAAAGATAACATCAGCCTAAGGAAACAAGAGAAGCTCTCTCTGGCCCATTGTCTAAATACCTGTTTCAAACAAATGGTGAAACAGAAACCAAGCAGAACACAACTGCATTGACAGTAATAATTTGATTCATAATAATCTAATATTTCAAATATTTTCTTGTCTTGGTGCGCAACACATGTCCAGGACATATTTGAAACATCTCATGTGACAGCCTTACTTGTTTTATGTGAGTTGCTAACGGTTTCTTTAAAGATTTATACAACACTCAGTGGCAGTCTGCATGCATAAGACACAAAACATTGCATCTCTGTCCTGCCAAGTCAGTTTTCGGTTTTACCCAGATGCCAGTTCTGCTCTATGGCTACCTCCACTGCCAGCTGAACAACACTGCACCTATATTCTGTTTTATACAGAATGGTGAAATTCAAATAATAGCACAAAATTCCCCTTATCCAAGCTGTGAGAAAGTGTCTTAGTCTTTTTGTTTCCTCACTACTGCAGATGTCTCTTTTGTCTTTCACGACCTTGCATATGTCCTCTTTCAGCACAGTTAAAGTTTCTCTCTGACGTCCAAGTAAACAAGTAAACAACCATTATGTACCAATTACCAAAAATGTAGAAAGTAACTTGACAGAACTTTGAAATTCTCTTTGAAGCTTCAGTCACTGCAGTTCTTGTTGCTGTTTTACGAGTTGCAACCTACATCAGGATAGGCACTGAAAACATCATAGCTTGTGAGAAGACAGACACTCAAAATATCCTTATTTATAGATTACTGGCTGCGGTACCCATCACCTCAATTAAACATAAAAAGTGTTGGGCACACAAACCAGATGTCCTCCTGAAACATATTAATCTGAACGTCGTCCTTGGTGGCAAGAAGAAAATACTGAGTTTATGTTATTCAGCATGGATACAAAGATTTCTGTTTTATAACTTTTTAATGTTTTGCAGTGAGACCAAAGTGGGATCACGAAAAACTGAAATCCAAGGAAACTAAAGAGCTTTCGGTATCATCATTTTGTTCTTTGAATACAAATATTTCCCTTCTCAACTCTTACCTGTTTCTTCACTATATCTTCCCTCTAATTTCAAACTGCCTCCCCTCTTCTCTTTTTTTGATTGCATTTCCTCCCACTGACTGTCACCCCATCTATCTCTTTGTTTCTCTATCTCAGCTCCTGTCACACCCCCTGCCTTCGCCCTCCCCGTTCCCCTGTTTCTCTCTCACGTAATCCTACCCTATCTCACAACAACAAGTTGGTAATCCTACCTTTTCCTTTCATGCACGTTCACTCGCACACAAAAGGACACACACACACTGAGGATACAAGCACATACACAGAAAGACATTCTTGCACACCGACGTAAACAAAATGCACTCAGATGCTGTCACAACAACGTGCACCTTCAAACCTACGCGCAGTTACACATGCAGGTAGAAACAAAGTGCACGTTCTAACAGAAAACTGTGAGCAGTTAAAGATATTTGCAAGCACACAAAATGTTTTGGTGTTGTCATACCATCAGATGTTACTATGAAGGTGCATCTGTTCTGAATGGCAATGAGCCCAGTGGGTCAGCTACAGGAAACCATTAATTAAGGTAATCAGAGATTGTTAATGCAAAATAAGAACCTGAGCACATCTTGGAGTGCGTAGCTATGAATAACTTTGGCTCAACACTATTCAGGCAAGTTTTCTGTGGTTTAAACAATTAATCTATAGAGTTTTACAGTTATCTTTGTATTCAGAGAACATTTGTGCATTCCAAACAGCGGCAACAAGAACAATGCTGAATTTCCTCAACTGATATCGCCGATGCAAAGCAAGGTAATGGATTCAAATATTGCATTCCAACTCATCCTACAACACAGGACAAATATTTGATATTAACAACAGTAAATATGATCAAAAGGGAGTTGGAAAAGTAAGGAAATCAATACCACTCTCATTTCTTTGGTTACAATAGAGCTGATGATTAGCTTTGGTTGATGCAAAGACTGGAAGCTGGGGGAAACAACCAGCTTGAGATAAAAAAAGATCAAATATACACCTATCACAAATCCTTAAGATGAGTCGTTATCGTGCTGATCCCTTTAAAGTAGTGACGTTCAAAAAGAAACAAGTTTATCTTTAATTGGTTTACAGAAAAATAACATATATCCATCTCAACAAATACTCTCAAGAATGTCAGTGTTGCTTTTATTTGTATTTATCCATATCATTTAATAGAATTATCTAACATCTAGTAACTTCAACAAAAAGGAACATTTTATTACAGATTTATTCATCCATTGGAGCGATGTGAAGCAGTGTCACAGACAATTAAGGTAAGTCAATGTTTCTGTAGGATTTAAAGAAATGCATTTCTCTTTGGCAGATTGAAGGAAACACAAGCAGGGACAGGATTAATGATGCACTGATTAATGACATGTCTTAATGTCTTTCTTTTTGTTTTGAGGGGGCCAAGTCGCTTCTTTTGGGCTTGTTTTCATGAGGCTGGTCGTCTGTTTCTCTCGCAAGACCTGGCAACATTGACTGTGAGGTTAGGAAAACAGTAGCTTTATTAATGTATGGTGTTAGTCCTGGAATCCCTAGGCTGCTCAAATGCCCTCTGTAAAACACCCGCTTGAAAAATGCCTCAACTCCCATTTCTCTCCAACTCTGAATCAGTCACCATTCTGGCCTCCTGCAGTGTTGATATAGGATGTCCTCTAACTTCTAATCTCAACACTCACAATCGCCACATATATCCAGAGACCCCCAGGATACACGACCTGTTTCACACTTTTTGGCTATTCCACATGTTTTTCAAAGAAATAAACAAACTATAACAGTTTATTTCAAGATTATTAAATTCATGCCATATATTAGATATTCTTCTGTCTCTCTTGAGGAACATATGGTGAGGGAAATGGGCTGGATGTAGAACAGCTGGAAGGTCACTGACAATCAAAACACATTTAATTCCACACCTTAGGAGAAAAAGTCAATTCTAAGAGTTCTGCTTTCCCCTCAAAACCTTAAAGAGACTTTAAGAACCTGTTGTTGCTTAACCCCTCTACATGCTTCAGAAAAAATAGTTGAGATCAGCAACAGGGAGTCACATTCCTACAATGTAAGATCAATTTGCAGCGACACAGTAATGAACAGGCTTACAGTAAACAACTAATGTACCATTTGGCTCAAAGCAGAGAATTGCATTATAAGCAGCTTTCAGTCAGTCACTACACAACAAACATGAACCTTACTTCTGTGGCTTAAAACTAGGCTAAAATCCCATTACTATCCATCTATCCATTTCAATTTCTCCCCCTTTTCAATGCTGTGGTTTTGAACTAGGAAAAAACCATTATCATCTATCTATGTCTTTTTCTATTTTCATGTCTGTCTCATTTCATCTTTTTTTTCACCCCCTTTCTTTTGCTGATATTCCCATGGCTTGGGAAAAGATGGAAATGCCATTTATTCATACTCCTTTTTTCCCCCTTTAACTCACAATTTCAGTCGTGCTCTCCCCATCTCTATCTCTCATTCCATGGCTAAAAGTCGAGGTATCTATTCATCTTCACGTCCATCCATCTTTCTTTTCCCCTTCCCCTCTTCTTTCATAGAAGCCAGTTCAGTGGAAATGGTTTAAAGGGGGTGATTCAAGAGACATGACAAGTCAGACCTTAAAAACAAGCAGAACTCGGAGCAGTGGGATGTCACAACGCATCTACAGGGTCTCACTGTAGTATCTGCTTTTTGTTTCCTCTTTTCTTTCTGTTGACTTTCCAGCAAGGATAGTACTTGTCAGTGTGGATATTAGGTTTCTTTTCAAATGCCAACACAATAAATTTGGACCATTGGACTGGTAGCAGTGGTTTAAGTTCTCAGAATATCCTAGTATTACTCATTGCTTGTGTGCAGATAATCATGGATAGACCGTTAAAGATCTGCAAAATCTTTTTGTTATAAAAGGCAGTGCAGCAAGGCATCTAGATTTGGAAATAAAGATCAGTCACATTTGTTGCTTTTGCTCAAGGCAGAAGAGGCTGTTCCTTTCTTATCTGTTTTTTTTTTTTAGAACAGTGGTGCAGGGTTTAGTTCTTTCACCTAAATTCTGGGTTCAATCTCACTGTGAGAAGTTTGGACTGTGGGAGGACACTTTCATAAAACATGCAAAGACAAATAATTTTACATCAACTTATAAAAGGTATGAGTGAGGGCGCAAGGTCTTCTGTTTCCGGTTAATGATCAACTTGGAACTGGTGCTGATGTTCAACTGGGGCCAGAAACAGATGTTGATTCAAGTCCTAGGAACTAGCTTACTTTCCAACAGGTCAGAATGACCTTTGAACCACATCATTACATCACCATTTACTTCTTCATTCTGAACTTCCACAGAGGACCACACTGTGAGTAGAGAGTTTATCTCCTCCACAGATAATATGACCTATCCACTTTTACAATATTGCCACTGTTTAAAAGAGCAATCAGCAATATCAACTGGCCTGTGTGAATAGTTCTTATAAATCTAGTAATATTTAACTAAAGAATCTATTGGCATGATTATAAATATAAGCAGTTGAAAACAGAAACTTTATGTAGCGTTGATTGCTGTTTGTAACCAATATTTTTAAATGCTGACATTAAAATCTTAAATCAAAAGAAAAATAAGATAAATCATTTTTGATGGGCATGAAAAGCTGTTTTAGCTTAAAGTTCTTGCCAAAGCTTGGCTTTATTAGGTCTACCCAGTGTAGGGAGAGTAGATGCTATATTATTAGTTTTTTGGTGGGGTTATAAGCAGGCACGCGCAGAGGGTGGAGCTAAAGGTTCTGGAGCACCTGCCCCTTTTGCTCTTTGACCCCAAAGTGCCCTTTTCTCAATGGCTTTTTTTCCTGAGCAACTTCTTGTGACCTTTCACACGTACAATTACTGAATCATAACTGATTGTTATCAGTAATTTATAATAAATGAGATACCACCAGCCATTCCTTCATATGTCACCACATGACCCTTCACCTAAATTCTGCTGTGACATGCAAAGCTACCATTGACTGTAAATATATGGACGAAGCTTAAAACCCTGTGACCCGTAAGTTTCTGAAGAGCTGAAAAGAAGCTCATTGGGAGGTTCCCACCGTCGCCATCTTGGCAACGTTATAAGTCTTGTGACTCCCAAAAAAACCCAAAATGGGCAACCAGGAGGCGCTGAGAGGGGGCCTGTGAGCGTGGGGAGGGATGATTGACACCCTTCAAACTCTGAGCTACGAGCTAACAAAGCAAACCCAGAGCTAATAGGAGCTAACCAGCTAACAGAGGTAGGCGGGCTAAAGCTAAGGCGCGCTGTTAGCCGGCTAAAAACCACTCTGTGCCACTCTGTGCCTCGTTTTGCCAGATATCTGCCACCTGTCAATCAAAAGGCCAGCGTCTAGCGGGTGATTAGGGAACTGCAATTTTTGGCACTTCCGCATAGGCTTCACGTTTCTAAGCCTGAGGTTGACCCTTGGAAGCTACCAAGCTGGGAATGCTGAAGCGCCTGATGTAACAAACCCTGTGCAGTAGGTGACAGTATGCATCTGTTTACTTGTTTTTGATTGGTTATTAAGAAGAAGAAGAAAGTAAGGTAAACTTCAGCAGAGCGGACCAGAGATCAGAGATGGCCAGAGGTTGTCAGAACAGCTAAATCAGTTAGTGAAGTCAAATAATAGGCAAGTGTTTTTAAAATAAACGAAGTGTATGTTGATTCAAGGTTTATATGTTTACATAAGGGCTGGCAAATGATGACATAAACTATGATATGCCCGTTTTTCTTACTTTTCTGACTTGGGTGCCCCAGTTATTAATTATTTGTGGATGCATGCGTCATGTAGCCAGCATGCTCGTCAGTGCTTTAATGAATTGAAACCATTAGTACCCGTGCTACGCAATGTATGTGTTTGTCACTAATGGGGTGACCAGCGTTAAAATAAACAACGTTACTTTTTCAGTAACAGGTAATCTAACTTATTATTCCTTTCATCGTTACAACACTGTTACCGTTACTGATTATAGTTATGTGGCGTTACTACAGCCATTCCAGCACAGTGTCATCTAACTGGGGATTCTACAGAGAGATATAATCATATAGCCAAAAGTGATGATGATTGACTAGTGAATAAAGTGCCATTCCACTAATTTTCCATTTCATTCATTAGATCCAATACTCAGTTTTATTATGGTTAAATGAACAATATGTGAATTTCAAGTTCCATTAAAGGGAAAATATTTTAAATATTTTCAAAAAGTAATGTAATAATTATTACTTTCCTTTGTAATTTGTTAGGCTACTTTCAAAATGATGTAACTGTTACTAACTTCGCTCATTTTAGGGAAAAGTAACTATAATTTATTACTTTTTAAAAGTAATGTGCCCAACACTAGAGTTTACATTTCATTAATTTATTTTCCATTAATTGTTTCCATACATTTTGGGCTATAATGTTTAGATTTTTCATTCAGATTTCTCTTTTCCCTGCAATGACCATTCCCATTCTTTTGCCCTAACCCTTTTACCTCTGGTTTGTAATTGTGATGCACGTCAAAATCAAATAGTGCAACATTACCTGATTCCCACCTCTGCCTCTCACACAGTCTTTTGAAATCAGGTTTCAAGTGGCCCTTTTTAAACTTTGGGGACCTGCCCCTTTAGAGGTCTCTGCACAGCTCTGGTTATAAGCATGGTGGTTAAAATGAATTTGCTGGTCTTGTTTGTGCTATAACCCCCCCCCTTTTTTTTGCTCTTTTTATGGGCGGTTCTTAAGGCTGGAAAAAAGCTAGTCCTTCTCAGGAATCGGTTTCCCTGGCCAAGAGCAGATTATTTGGCTTTTGAAATCCAAAGAGTAAGTACAGGATTAGGCCCCGGCTCCTAATAAACAACAGTAAGTTTGAAAATATAAACATATTTAGAAATCATGGGCCGCTTGTTTACTGTCCTACCTTAAGGCTTTTTACTGGTGTGAAAAGATAATATCATCATACATGAGAATTTTTTGAGAGGGGGGCTTTTATGTAAGGTTGTGTGTAATCACTTGTTTCTAGGCATCGTCTCAATAATTCACAAGCTTCTCGAGCCCAGAGGCAGCACGCATTGCATCCACTCTCTTCATTCAACAACTTGTACATGTGTGTTTGAGCATGCATCTCTGTTGTAAGATGTGCATTTATACGTGTGTGGCGGGGTTTCACGCCAGTGTGCACGGATGTGTGTGAATGTGGGTGCAGTTAAATGTGCATGTCTATCAGTCTAACAGTGTGCATGGCTGTATTGTGTTACATAACCCTTAATTATAACTGGAGAGGAAATGTGACAGCTTGTGACCTAATCCTTAATACAAGAATTACATTTTCACATTTCAAAAGGCAACGTGCATGTGTGTGTGTGTGTGAGTGTGTAATTTGACTATGCCAATTAAAGCAAATGTGACAGTGTTGCAAACACACACCTCGATTTGGGATTGTGATGACTTGATAATGGCATAATAAAGGAGCTTTCCATTGTGAGTGTTCATGTGTGTGTATACGTGCATTATGAAGCGAGACAGCCAGAGGAGATTCTTGAAAGTGTGTGTGCGCGTGTTCCTTTATTTTTGTGCTAAATGACAGATCTATTACTGCAGAAGAGTATGCTATTATCAGCATTAAGAGGCCTTGCAGAATCACACACACACACACACACACACACACACACACACACACACACACACACTATCATGCTGCGTGATTAAAGCTTACTAACATGCGTAATGTGTATGAGTGTATCTGAAGTGTGTGTGTGTCCTTGTATGTGTGCATGTGTGTCATGGGATATAAAAGCTGCCACTTGGCTTTTAAGTCACTTACTAATATGGCCTTTGAAGGTTTCTTATCTGTGTGTGTGTGGCCTTTACACACACCTTTAGACCAATGAGCCCAGTGACTCATATGCAAACACATATTCCAGCACACACGCATGCATGGCTGTGTGTCAATAAGTCTCTATACTAAAATTTTAGATTATGGGGATTTCCCTGATGTCTGGAAATTGGAGGTAAGTGACTTTGTATGCAGATTTATGTTTCTACAACATGAGTAATGTAACATACACACACCTCCAAGCCAAGTTCGAGCAGATATCACGCCATAATGCATCTTTAAAAACCTTTACCTATCTTTAATGCTACCACTGAACCAAACAGAGCCGGCGTAATGCCATCCAAGTCTGTGCATTTAGATAGCATGCCAGCACTCTGGAATCAGAGGTGAGACAACAGCATCCTCCGACTGGCACTGTGTGTCCTGACATGGCGGCTCTCTTTCACACAGAAGTCGATTCAGCTGCAGCAATGATGGCTCCCATTCTGTCTCCATACCTCACAAACAGAATTAAGAGGCATAATAAAGGTGCAAAAAGTCCCACCTTAAAAGAGCTGCGTGAAAGGGGCTTATATTAACTTCATCATATTGTTCAGCTGGATCTATTTATGTGTCTCAGCACACATACATACACACAAACACACTTTAGGCTTACCCTCTCTTAACCCTTCTACTGCAGGCTTTTACCACTTTTTCTTTTTATCACCTCGGCTCTTCCTCTCTGTTATTTCCCAATTGTCCTTCCGTCTTCCATAACCCATCCACCCCATTTCCCCACAAAACTACTTTAATTTATTGTTTTCAACAACTGCTGCCTCCCTCTTTCTTTAGGGGAAGAACAGATAGGTTATAAAGTAAAGAGAGGAAAAACGTGAAAAGCTAAAATATCAGAAAAGAGTTGAGAGAAACTGAACTTGGGAGAGAATGCAAAGAATGAGTACGACAGAAAAGAGAGAAAGAAATATGGTGTGTATGGTTGTGATTTCCCAGCACTGTGTTATTGGACAGAAGGCTTGCCTTCTCCCTTTTGGATAGAAGAAAATAAGCTGATTAATGCACAGCAACCAGGGGCACAAAGGACAGTGCCCCATTTTCTGTAAAAATAACAACTATCTCGTTTTAAGGAGGAAGAGGAGATGTTTGAGACCTTTGACAAAAGAGCATGTCATCATTTACTCATCTAGTTAAAATATACATTTGCCTGGTCACAGCAACTAGTCTTAAGTGAACTGTGTACAGTCTGCTGTTTGTTGCTGATGCATAGCCCGAAGACAGTATTTATCGCAGCTTGCACTAAGCTGCTATTCTGCTGTATCTTGCCCCTGCTGCATCATCTCGGGTGCAATAATTGGGAGTGAAGTGAATCAAGAGCCTGTAGTCATCTACACCGATTAGATGTAAGTCTCGCCCACAGCTTATTGCCAGCTCTGTCAATCAGAAGTACAGCTGCATCATCTTGCAGTAAACTCCACCAGTCAGAGGTAATGTACACTAATGTCTTTACCATTTCTGCTGATTTACAAACAGAAAAAGAAAAGAAAAACAGTTTGAAATATAGAAAGTCATAATTGATATGGCTTCATTTGGAAAGACCTAAATCTACAATACAGTAAAATGTGAACTATTTTTGCTGGGAACAATGGTGAATTTAAATGGACAAAAAGAAGAGATATACTCAGTTTGCTTCCAGGCCTCAGACTGTGACATTCTGCTGTGAAAAACCTTAGACAATCTGTTCAGTGAAGTAAGTTGTGATGACAACATTTGGTTACCAAGATTTTTTTTTCCATTGTCCATTTTCTTATTTTCAGCCACAACTCAGTGCTATTCTTTAAAAGCATGACCCAGATTGTCCCTTTTCTGAAGCCAAGAGTCTACAATTAAAACCATAACAACCGACCTAGATGGAGAAGTCATTTGAAACCAAAGCCAAATGTTTCTCCAACCTTGAAGTACTTCTTTTTCTAAACTTAAGCCATTGTTCTTATCCAAACCTAATGAAGTTTTTGTCAAACCAAACCTTTCACATAGCCCTGTCGTACTAAAAGAGATATGCTTTGTGACATATTTCCAAGGCATCGGATCAGATTATATCTTCTTTTGTGTCTTTTCATTTCATTTGGAGAACTCTGTGCACTCCTCACAGCCATGATTTACAACTAATGGCTAAATGAAACAGACATTAGATTTGAGAAGAACTCAGAAATGTCCATGCATATAAATGACAGTGATCTTCGCCATGGGAAAGCTGTTGAGCAGAGCAAAGTATTTAGGAAAAAAACACTACACAGTTGGATTTGCATTTCTATGTTCACTTCAGATCTGCTTAATGATTACACTTTTGCCAATGAACCTTGAGACATCCTGCTTAACTATAAGAAAAGTATGAGTACTAAACAATAACCATATATTAGTCGGCGTTCTACATCATCTGGCAGTAAGTTGTTCCCCTTCATGAAAGATCTGGAAACTAAATGCAACAGTGCAAGCCTCATTTAAGCTCATGAGTGTTGTATACCAAAGACGAAAAAGAAATGCCACTGTGTGATAATACTTGTATGTGTTCTTCGCCCACCACAGTGCTCATTCACAATTGTCAGAGACCACCTACATACCTCTACATAGACTTCAGCCAAGCATGAAATTCTTTGTTGGTTTCACTGCTCCATTTTCTTTAGTTTCAGCTTCCCCATTACTTATTCCTATTTCCCAGATAGATTCCTTGTCTTTCTCTTTGAAATTGATTTAATCAGTTTCTCTATTCTTTTTATTTTTTAGGATAGAGAAGAGTATATTTAGCAACAGGTCCTCCAAATCGAAACAGCCAAACAGCTCCCTCTTCAGGTACCCATACATGTGGGAAGAAAGGGAAATGCAACCACGAACCTCTCCATTCTGCAATAAACATCTTTCATAGGTGTTTTGCAAAGTCCTCATAAGAAGGCAGGAAGGGGGTGGATGTTATATTTACCCAGTGGATGTTAAATTGGCCGTTGTTAGGGGACTAATTGGGTAGAGCCTCAACCCTTTTAAGCACAGCCAACAAAGACATTTTTTTTCAAGACAGCCTCAGTTGTGAGATTATGAGGCTAAAATGATGTCAAATGAATGTAGCTATAGATATTGCACCATAAAGGCCAACCAAGAAAAAACAAACAATTTATTGCTAACAGTACCTTCTAGAAATAACACACAGATCAACAGTGACCAAGCCTTTTCTCATCTGCATGTCATTCTCTCAAGTCTTGGCTTTCAGGAGAAAAAAATTTGGCATTGAAACAAACACAACAGAAACGATTTACACATTTACTTTTTCTTTCTATTTAGAGGAATTTATTCTACTATTTACCTATAGTAAACACCTATGAACACCTATGAAACAGCCAAACAGCTCCCTCTTCAGGTACCCATACATGTGGGAAGAAAGGGAAATGCAACCACGAACCTCTCCATTCTGCAATAAACATCTTTCATAGGTGTTTTGCAAAGTCCTCATAAGAAGGCAGGAAGGGGGTGGATGTTATATTTACCCAGTGGATGTTAAATTGGCCGTTGTTAGGGGACTAATTGGGTAGAGCCTCAACCCTTTTAAGCACAGCCAACAAAGACATTTTTTTTCAAGACAGCCTCAGTTGTGAGATTATGAGGCTAAAATGATGTCAAATGAATGTAGCTATAGATATTGCACCATAAAGGCCAACCAAGAAAAAACAAACAATTTATTGCTAACAGTACCTTCTAGAAATAACACACAGATCAACAGTGACCAAGCCTTTTCTCATCTGCATATCATTCTCTCAAGTCTTGGCTTTCAGG
>JAOXYM010000012.1:5983267-5993363 GCA_028567055.1 Leptatherina wallacei | reverse complement strand
AATGAATGAATGAATGAATGAATGAATGAATGAATGAATGAATGAATGAATGAATGAATGAATGAATGAATGAATCCCCGAGGGGAAATTGCATTTTGCCAGTACAACCAATCCAAGAACAGACAACAACATAGACATAGACATACAGGATCCAGTTGGACTGAGGCAGCCACCTTGTATCTTGGCGCATGAGCAGCCAGGTGCTTCCTCGCATGGAAAAAAAGTACAAGAGGAATGGTGGGGGGTAAGGAGAAAAAAAGCACTGAGCCCGAGGGCGGGGCCCTTTGCTGAGTCGCGTCCAAAAAAAACACCTCAATAACGAGTAAGCACATCATATCAGACAGTCACAACATTAGACAACATCAGGAGGGTGGGAGGGTGGGGGTACTCGCTCCCAGCCCAACCCGAAGCGGACGCTGCCCAACGGCGCCTCCAGCAACGATTGAAGCCAGTAGCGGGGGGGTGGAGTAAGGGGTTAAGACAGAGGTGGTGAAGGTCGTGGGACGAGTCTGTGAGCTTTCACCCAGTTCATGTCAAGTCCAGATGCTGTGGAACTAATGACCCCAATAACAAGCCAATCTCATGACAGAAGATGAAATAGCTACATTTGTCCAAAGCTTTAAACATAGCAGCTTCACATCAAAGGCTCAAAAATGCTTTAATTATAAAAAAAAATTCCCCTTTTGTCTCCTATGCAGATGCAGCTTAGAGTTTGATATGTCAGCATTCAAATATGTTACATTTCCATATGTGTTCCTACATGATAATGACCACTTTCCATGTGTTCATTTGGCCACAAACACTGGCACAGAAGGAAAAGGGGATAGTGGAACACGCTAATCCACAAACCTTCACGCAAGAGCTGGTTTAAGATTAGCCCTGCACAATGATTTACACAGTTATTGCTTTTTTTATTCTGTTTTTTCTACTGCACTCTCACCTGCAAATGTTTAAGATCAGGAGTTAATAGTGTGTGTTGTAGGTTGGGATATTATCTTTCCATCACGTCACCTCAGCATAATTCAATATAAAATACATTAAAAGACAATGTTTTGATCAGCTCAGCTTAAAGTCAATCAAAACTCACTTATGTTTTTCAATTATTTCAGGAATCTGTCTAAAAGAAAGTTTATATCTGAACAAACGGCAAACTGTACAGTATTTGTATTTTTAAAGCTGAAGAAATTTTCATGAAAACCTCCCAAGATCCAAAATGAGATGTTTGTTTTGTTTGCAAGAAATGTATCACTGTAAGAATGAATTTGAAACTTTTGAATTCTGAAGGAAACAAAAAGCAAGAGATAAACACCGTTTACAGTTACCAATGACAAAGCAAAAAAAAAAAATCTTAGCTGTTATTTTGGAACTTCTCTGCACAAGTTGCACTGGGCAGCTTCCAGCCGTGAACAAGTAAAACTTGTTTAATGTGACGTGTGGCATAACTGTAAATGCTAATTCCCCCATTGCACAATGAATAAAGAATGAGCCAAAATATGCTGCAAAACAGCCATTAATGAGCATGTAAACTAATGTTTAACTTGTGTCAACATGTCGTAAATAATGTAGAAGGGAAATTAATTTTTCATTTGGAGTCAATCAGCCAGCGTTCTAGGGACCCCGCTCTTCACATGACTGTTTTTCCTCCTCACTCACTCTCATCTCAAGATGAACACAAAATGCCCATCAAGCAGATGAAACACAAAAGACAACAACAGTCACATGTTGTATCTCTCTATTTCCTTCTGAGTCATTGTCTCTCACACACTGGGAGGGGAAAAAGAGAAAAGAGAATCAGCGCTGGGAGTGATGGATGAGGAGAACAGCTACATGGGTGTGGCTGAAATGGAACTAATGACAGACAGACAAGCAAGTGAGAAAACAAGAAAACAAGTGGGAGATGAGAGAGCATCACAGATGAGGAGATACAGAGAAATACAGACAAAGAGGGGCAGAGATGAATAGAAACAGCCAGACAGGAAAGAATAAATGACAGCAATAAGAATAAATGACAGCATAAGAAATAGATGTAGCCAATGTTATTTGTTCCTCAAGTGCCGCCTGAAGCCAATTTCCCTAACTACAGCTGAGCCATTGGAGCCCGTGTTTGGTGCAGCAGCTGCCACATTTGTAGTATTTTAGGGTGTTTTGGGTTTGGAGTCACCTTTGTCATTTGCAAAAAAATCAAATGTATTTCCTGCACTGAGTAAATGCCCTGTCAAATTAGAGGCCTTTTTTTTTTCTTCTTTTTTTTATATATATATGCATTCCTGTGCTGCTGGCACAATTCAACATTTATTTGGATTGAAAGGTCTTCCTTGAAGGTAAATAATCAATTTAAGCTTTATTATATGGTTATTAGACCCGTTTATGGTTGAAGTTTAGCATTGTAGTCCATCAATATTGATGTGTCAGCCCAAAGGAGCAGCAACACACCAATTCATAAACTAAAATCCATATTTGGAGATGAAATCTGAAAATGAACACACATATCCCTGTATTTAATACAAATCCAAAATTCTCACCGTGTATTGTGATGTATTGTGGTGCCATGCCATGGCTTCACATGCATATTTACATCTTAATCTTAACATATTCTCCATGTGACTGATTAAGCTTGGAAAAGCTAATCTCTCAGTTATTGGCTGGTTTGTTGGCATAAAGCATCTTTTATAAATGATGTGTCATAGAACCTAAAAAGGGCCCTATTCTAGACATTAAACCAGCAAAGGCATTAATGTTTCAGATAAACCCACTTTTAAGTGTGCTGAAATAAACAGATCAAACACAACTTAATCTAAAAGCAAAATGAATAGTTCAGATCTGACATGACACCTGAAAACCCTCTGAGGGTGGGATGGTTCTCACTGCCTTTGGGTGCTGTTTGTCCCAAACGTTTTGCAAATCTTGCCCAGAGAAAACGGTTATGAAATGAATTCAAATCTACCCACAAACACACACACCAACATACACCATACACACATACAGTCTGTGATTCAGGCTTTAATTACCTCTCATAGGAACATCAGATGGCAAACAGCTTTTAAACAGCCAGCTGGGAGACAGAAAGGCAGATCCAAGAAGGAATAGGAGGATATCAGCAACGAAGGACGGAAAGAAAAATAGAGAGACAGTAGGAAAGAAATAAAGAAAGACAAAGACGACAGAAAGAAAGACGTAAGAGATGCAACCGCAAAAGATGATGGAATAATGTGAGAGTAAGCCAGTGGCCAGGGATAAAAGTTAAAAAGTGGGCAAACTGAGACAGAAGAAAAGGAATTCTGTATGTAGGGCAGGAAGCAGAGGAGGGAAGGTACAGATGGAGGGATCCTCTTCTCCTCCAGCAAAGCGCACTGAATGAACAGATGCCCAACAGAGAAAAGGGCACAAAAATGTATCCTGATACAAACAAGGGAATCAGTGAACTATCAGCGTGTTAGTGAGGCTGAGAGAGAAAGGGAGGTATTTTTAAAATGCCTTTCAATTACATCAACAAATAAAAGAAGAAGTGATACATCGCAGCTTGTAGATGTGTTTCTTTTTTGGCTCCAACACTTGAAAGTAACAGGAAGGGTATGTGGTGAGAAAAAGGATATTGTAAAAGGAGTGAGATCAGAGCGTAGAACCACAGGCAATGTCTGATTTCCTGCTGGGAAGCACTTTCAAACTAATCCTTCACTGGTTTATCTATATGTATGCCAGATTTACAGTCATTAAGCAGGTGGAAGGGCGAGTAAAAGACCTTTTTTAAAGTGAAGGGCCTTGGTTCAAACACACCTGCTTCACTGGGACCTTCAGCTGGCAATGCAACATAATACATCCAATATCCCAATAAGAAATAATTTAATGTTACCATATGGCATGTTGGAAGATATAAGCTACAATTAAATATTTTTATATTTATAGGTTGTTGGTTTTTTTCCTTCTTCTCGAGGTGACCGATTACTAACAGGAGAGGGTTGTTTATGTACAATCAAAATGTATACTAAATGTTTGTAAAAAAAAATAATAATATTTTTTGTAGATGATGATGATCTACTGTCCAACACATTATGCCAAATCCAATTTTTTTGTCAGCTTTACCAAGAATTACATACAACAGTTGTCTTACAAAATTTCTAAAATGCAAAACCAAAGCCAAAATACTGCCATTTATCACCATTTTTCAGTAATTACTTGAGTCTGCATCTTACTATGAATATCTCTTATCTCTCTTTTATATGCCTTAAACAGAGTGATGAGTAAAATATAAATTAATCTTAAAATAAAAAAATCGAATTTGGTTTTGATTTTAGAATAAAATAATGCCAGTCTTTAGACCCCCAAAATAGCCTCGCTACCCCCACCCAGTTATGTTATATACAGTGCATGCATATATACTTTGTAGTATATGCATGCATTGGATACAATGTATCTCACTGCATTGATGCTTACCAATAATAAATGTCTTGCTCACCATTGTTTTTTATTGTATATACACTATACGCTTTAGTTAGATAAGTTACTGTATATGATCCATCTTGTCTATCTGCATCGATATGCTCCAATATGGCTGCCTTTTAAAAATATATATCCCACAAAAAGCATGTAAAGTTGCCATGCATCTGTTGCCAGAACCTCATAATGAACTTTTTATTTTTAATAGGAATTTGAAATGTTGCATCTGTAATATTAAGATTTTAACAGGTCAACTCAAACTTCATAAACATTTAAACCAATCAAATGTTACTTAAAAGGAGATTTATATTAACGCTGAACCCTCAACGTGTATTTGATCATTGTTCCTTGGACAACTGTACCTTTCTTATTATCAACATATAATCTTGTACATGAATGGGCGTGGAATTGGGCAGGGATGCCAATATTCTGCAACAATCTGAGATGTCCAATCATTTTCTGTGGCACAACAGCTGAGAGATCTGTGTTCTTGATGGCAACATCACTGCTACAAGTCCCGCCTAATAAACTGTTTAATCTGTTATGATTGGCTCTGATCTTCTTCTTGCTAACATGATTGGCCATCCCTGCCACTGTCACTCTCTGCTCAACATAGCAGTGCTTCTGGCTACCAATAACTAGTGGCAGCGAGCTCTACTATCTGGTTGTGTCTTCAGTCAGAAGTTCAGAAACAAAGAAAAAAAAAAGGTTGACATCAGGAGTTATTTGGTGATAATAGTCAAAGTAAAAAAGGTTGTTTCCATGCCATGCGTCAATGTGTTGCTTTATCAGGTGACTTAATCAAAGCTGCCAGCCAGTTCAGAGAAAAGAGGAGATGCTGAGGAAGGTGGAGAGCCAGGTGACTTTTAGTTTTCAGAGTTGTGACTTGGTCCACATCATTAATTGAAATTTAATCCAAGTCATTATATCGCAGACTGAAATGTAGACCTCACCTTCACCTAAAATTATGCAGACTAAAAAAAAAAAAATTTGGTTGGGTACAGATCTCTGCAAAATTGGACCATAGTAATTCTAATATGTTAAAATGTTAAAATCAGAATGGTGTGAAAATAGGCACTCCCTCTCACGTCACAAATTCTATTCAACTGCAATGAGACAAAATGATCACATATAGATTTTATTTATAAAAATATCACAGCTATAAGAATGATGATATTCTTTGTAACAATAGTTTATCACTGGGTTTGCAATTCTATGTGATAATGGTCATTTTCCTTTCAAGGTTTCTTCAAGTAGTGGATAGAATACTTTGACTTATTAGCTTGTGCTAGTTCAGATGTCTAATTCACTAAATTACTGTACATGATATTGCAAATACACTTCTATCATAAGTGCGATAAAACACTTGTTCCAGGGGCTTCTGTGGGACACTTTTGTGTCCCTACCAAAGTCAAAATCAAACCTGCACCCTTGAGTACATGAATGCCAAAAATGTAAAATAGAAGAATGCTGGCAGTAGGAGAGATGTACACAAAGACAGAAAGAGACAGTGGTGTCACCACAGATAGAGGAGAAATTGTAGAAGGATGGAGAGGAGAAAGGTAGAACAGTAGAGTGATAGAGAGGTGGAGGTGGGAGTCCTTATCGGAAAAAAGCAGGCGCCTTTATCTATCTGCCCTCCAGACACACACACCTACCCACACACAAAGACAGCAGACCACTAAATGCCCACTCAAACTCACGATGCATGCACAGTGCACACCCTTAAAAAAAAAACCTTCAGCAAAAGGTGTGAACAGACATTCTGGCAACATTTTTAACATCCACCAAATTACACGCACACACAGATGCAACAGTGACTCTATCCAAGACTGCCCATGTGTCACAGTAACCTCCCCCTATACTTAGGAAGAAACACACACATTTCTACAGGTGAGCGACAGGCGCCATTTACACACAGACAGCCTTGCCCGCCTTCCCTCCAGCTGCCACGGCGATGAATGCCATTAGCATCCAATAAAATGTCAGTGGGCCATGCCCAAGTAACTCATCACACACGTACACATGCATATACACACAGGGAGACACACATCGTCAGAAATGTCAGAGGCCCATGCCCAGTAATGTATCTGATGGAGAGAGAAGGCAAATGTCAGCTGTTCCTCAAAATGGCAGCCAGCAGCTGTGTGGCCATTGTGACTGTGGACCGATACTGCCAGACACACTGACAGCATATCAGTCTGAGCTGATGTGTGTGTATGCAACATCAAACATTTACATCAATAAATTGTCATCATATCAAATAACCAAGCAGTTTGAGGTCGGTGACCCCTTCAGAAAAGAGAATCTGCTTCATCACGCCACAGAACTGATACAGAACAAAAGCGGTGACATAAAGGACTTAAATCAGATAAATCTCTATTAATGGCCCCAAAAATGTCTGCAAGTTAATGTTTGCAAGAAGAGATTGAAGCTGATGGTTACTCAATGGTTAAACAATACAAATAAACCAAAAGTTGAAGAACATAAATTGGTTAAACAAATATATACGTGCTTCTGTGCAAGAGATGAATAGATCAATCTTAAGCTGCGTTCAGACTGCAGACAGATTTGATTCTAAATCTCTGTTATTTTCAAATAAGCAGATTAAATGTATGTGTCCATGCATCACCAGCCTATCTAGATTGGTTGCTGTGGTAACTACAAAGGGTATGAGTGACTAACTTGCTGAGTTAGTGATGCAGTTTTCCAGGTTTTTCCTACCTTGCCTCTTTAGAAACCTCACTCCCAAATGGCCAGGTGATGCTTTACTTGGCTGTTTGTCCACAGACCTAGTCTCCATTTGACCTAGTAGAATTAGATTCCACTGAAATACTGCATTACTATTGTATCGTGAGATGGTACGTCAAGAAAAGCTGCAACGTCACATTGCGTTGCAGGGCAGCAACGGTTCCAAAAATGTGCATAATTAATATCATGTGTCATCAAATGAGTCAGTAGCAGTCTTAAGGTTGTAAAGTTAAGTCTTTAACAGTGTCTTTTTTTAAAAACTTTTTTTTACTTCTCTTCTCAAACCATTCAACCAGCCACTGAACTTTTCAAACTACTCTTCAGAATGGCTATAAATAGTCTTTGTGTGACTATTATTCTCTTCTCAGATTTGTGTATAGTGATAATAAATATTGACTCCTTGCTGTGATCAAACAAGATAATTAAAGAGAGGTTCTCCATTTTTCTAGCAGGCAGGTCTTAAACAACAGTACATCAGCGAGCACATGATAAAAACTGGAAGTCTGACAACCGCTTTGTATGTGATATGAAAATTGCATTTACACAGTCTTGAAATAAATTATGTTGTTGATGGAACAGAAATCCAAAGAGGAGATTAATTATAAATGAACTTCTTATGAGTTCCCAAAAACTCCACAGCCATCTGTCAACAGAGGGGGAAACTTTTCTCCCATTTATCAGCCGGACGAACTGATGGATAGAGGGATGAAAGTTGTGTGATCCCTGGCCAAGCCTTTCTCCATCCGCCCTCCTACCCCCTACGCAGAGATCTCAGCAGCAGCCACTGGCAACAGTCGCCCAAGGTCACAGGGACAAAGTCAGGGGTAGAGGAGAGAGAGAGGGAGAGAAGGGGAGGGGGGGGCAGCCTGTGTGTGTGTCTGTGTGTGCAGTGGCAGGTGTGTTCATTCCAGTATGCTTGATACATGAATAAGAGGTTTATGATAAGGTATAAAGGTGTGTGTGTCCATGTGACTGTATTTGTGTGTACAAAGCACAGGGGGGACATGTAATAACTTCTACAACTCCTGTAGCTCTCAGTGTGTGTGTGCATGTGTTTGTGCAAGACTGTGGAATAAAGATGGCCGCTGACTGTGCCACATCTCAGCAGGCTGAGCAACATGACGATAACTAATCGCCTCTGAACCACTGCACTAATGAGACAAACACACATGCACACACATCCAGCAACTTGCACTTGTAGACACGTGTGTACACCTGAAATATTTCTCACTACAGGTGTCAGAAAGAGGTTATTCTTTCAAATAATTGGAAATGATTTGAATGATTTTATGACATACTATTAAAAAAATTGGTCACAAATCAACGCAGGCACAGTGAACTTAAATATGCAAAACTTTCCAGCACCCAAGCAGATGGCAAGACTCACGGAACATTATATACAGTATCGATATCCGCAGCAGACGGGGCGTGTGCTGGCTATGGCAAGTGATCCATCAGGAACCCTGCTGCCATGCAGAGGTCAAACCCATCAACCCCAGAGACGGTTGCCAGGACAATACACACATCATCCAGGAACCAATGACAGAAAGTCTTGCATGCGTCACAGCACACCATAGATGACCCAAGTACAGGACAGGACTGACTGGAGTTAGTAAGTTTCAGTCCAAGTTAAATAACTGTTACATCTCTATGCTGTCCCAACCAATTTGCACAGCATACGCTTTTTGTTACCTTGAACAGCACAAACGGAGAGTCCAAAAAAGCTTTGGACCAGAAATCATGTCTTTTTACCAGGCTGCTTATGCATTCCTTTGTGCAAATGATCATGACTTGAGATAAGCTGCAAAATTTAAATAAGCACAAAAGAGCAGAATTGTTTCTCGTTGACTAAAGGACTCCTGTCCTCTACCTTGTCCCCATTCCCTAGGTCATCATTCACCCCGAACCTCCTCCGAATGCATTCTTTAGCGTTCGCTGCACTCGCTTCACTGTTTGGTGTTCTGCAGTTTCCGTTACCTTTGTGTCCTCTTGCCTTTTCTCCTTTCCTGCCTCTCAAACTCCTCTTTTCCGTTTCACTGCCTCTGGGTAAACATTTGTCAGTGTAACACAAGAGTCTCAGGTAAAGATATGCAGATTAACTCTAACTCGTTTGCATAAAGAGCTCTTATTTGCCAGTCTAATTATAGGGGCATGCTGAGGCCGTCCCAGAGCTGCCCTCAGGTTTCATTATTGAGGTTCGTTAAGAGGTTTGTTAACGGGCAGCTTATTGCTTCTACCTTCTTTAGCAAACAGTGGAGCCGGAAAGTCTTGAAAAGGCTCCTTCTACAGTGATACGGGTTTACAGAAGATACACACAGAAGCACACATAGATTTGGTAATAAAACACATGACACACTAACACAAAACTTCACACCCAACGCATAAAATACAAACATGCATACTTATTTGGTCAGCATATTGAAGACGATGCCTTCAACACAGGCTCATGAAAACCACACACTCACACAATCAAAAAAATCTACACTGACACAAATAGTGGTCAAAAAGAACCATAACAGCATACACAGAAACTTCTAGAAGGTCAAGAATGCTTTGTTGACAAAGACCATTAGAAAAAACTAACTAAAAACACATAGATGTACCAAAACACACAATTTTAGGCCTAGTTCCTTGGTTGTACTTCCTATCAGTTTGACCTCTACTAGTAGCTGCTGTTGCATTTTTTTTCCAAAAGTCTTTAATACAGATGTCTGCTTTGGGACCCTAGGTCTGCTTCCGGACTTGATCCTATTCTCTAGATACAGTCTCACTTTCTGCATAGATTTGACCCCTGTCCTGCAAATAAAACCAATTATGAAGTTTGCTTAGTGCCAATCATTGCAGCTGAGTCTTTTGAGAAGCTGTAAGCCCAGCATCAAATTTGGATTATAAATTACTCAGATTTGACTAC
>JAOXYM010000012.1:5958336-5977318 GCA_028567055.1 Leptatherina wallacei | reverse complement strand
CTTTCTGTGGTGAGGAGTTTGAAGTACAGCCGGGGAAGGCCCGTAAGTCAAGGGCCCAGAGAAGGAGGGATAAGTTTGAAGGCCCTGGGGAGAAGGGGACAGCTGTGATCCCTAAACTGACTAACTTATTTGAGTTTGACATTCCAACAGACGTCGGTGCACTACAGAAAGAGGACCTTACTTTAAAGCCATGGTTTGACAAGGTTTCAAATGTGGTGGCGGACTGTTTGTCACGGATGTCTGAGATATGAGGTACTGTGGGATTTTGGGAAAAGGGGAAGGTACTGTAACGGAGTAGTAGTCCGTTACAAGAAAAGTATATTGAATACTGGTAAAGCATTTTGATTCACATGTCTGCACTTGGAAGGATCCGTCACAAACAAAGTTTAATTGTTTATTGAATTGTATGGTGTGATTTCTGTCTTCCAGATGCCTGGGAAAAGCCATTGAGGGTTTCCTGGTTTGAGACAGTTAATGTGCAGAGGGTTGTGCTCACCTGTCCGGTGTTCTTTCCAGGGTGCTCAGGCAAATGCTTCCCCAGGGGCCTGAGCACTCTTTAAAGGTTCCGGGAGAGGCCATTAGATGGGTGTGTATGTGTGGGGGTGAGTTTAGTTTGGTTGGGCTGTAGGTATTGGGAAGTTGGCTTCAGTGTTGTTTTACAATGATGGTTTTATATAATTGGTGGGTTGTGGCTATTGAACAATCCAGACATTTATTGAGGGGATATAGTATCTGGGTGAAATTGAGAGATACCTCTGTTAAGGGAGTGGTTTAGCCCAATCAGTGGCTGAGGAGATAAATGGGGCCAGTTCATTCATTTTAGAGAGGCGGGTGGAGGCTAGACAGGTCCACAACCCTATAGGGTAAAACTATGGACTAATTTTATGTAAATAAAATTATTTTTGTATTGGAATCCCCTTTGGTCGCGTCATTGTTTTCCAGCCGCTCACATAGGCTGCTCTGTTACAGTAACTATACAATGTTTAAATATTTTTGCTACAACATGCTGTTCTCAAACAAGATGATTAACCACAAAACCCTGAAAGAAGTGTCTGAATCATGAATCTGAATTAGTGCACAGTAGCACAGTCAAAAACAGGGTTACTGCCAAAAACATTCTGTGCTGCTGTGTGTTGCTGATTCAATCAGAAACATCTGATATTGAGACGATGTTGTGAAAATCTTGCAAGAATTCTAATAGTTTAATCCAAACAAACAGAAAGCAAAAGAACAGATACACCTGTAATCAAACATATTTTGGCTTATCCTGCACAGGCCTTTAAAGAACAACAGATCACTTGACTTAGTTAGCTGAATAATAAAAAACAAATTTAAATAAACCACACAGTCAAGTCAAGTAGCTGCGCGTGGTCTGCAGTCATTTCTTTTTATCTGTTGCTTTGCTGTTTAATGTCTTTATCCCTTAACTTTCCTGACATTTTATTTTTACCCGTAGAGTGCAGCAAAATTCGAAAATTGAATGAGGGTCAGAAAGTTATTTCAACACCAAAAAAAGCAAGCGAATTAAGTGGTCACTGGTCAAGCAGCTCATGGCGTAAAACAATTCTGCACTGCTGAAACAACAGCACCTGTAATGAGTCATGCTCATTGAAACAGAATAGACTCAAAAATACACTCAAATGACAAAAACAATTATAAAACACACAAATGTTGAATAGCACCAAGGTCAGTCCTGATTATATATATATATATTGTTTTTTTTTTTTGTTTTTTTTAATTGTTAAGCACTTTGCACTGCAATTTGTTTTGTATGAAAAGTGCTTTATAAATAAATTTGATTATTGATTGATTTATAATCCTACCCTTAGTCAATAGCGGCAATAGCAGCCTGACCTGTAAAACTGTTTTTATCATAGTTCAATCCAAACAACTTTGTTTATGTTTGATCGTCTCTTCAGAACTAATGACCTCAGAGGTGAAATGAAGTGGACAGTGCTTATGTATTAACCTTGACATGTTTTACATGTCACAAAGACCACACTCTAAGTGTCCTTGATTAGTCATAACTGTGGTTGCAAATTATTAGTCTCAAAATATAATAATTTGATAAGCGTGACACATTAAGCTGGAGTAAACAGTATGACACCTTATTTTCCACAAAGCTTTGATATTAAGGCTGTTTTAATCTTAATCTTTGCTGCTGATAATGTTTATGCTTTCAACTTTTAATTTAAAACAGGATCTAGTCTGATCAAGGCTGTGCATGTGTTACAAAGGGAAGGTAAAGTGCACCCGGCATTTCTGTATTGCACCGAAACTTAAACTGATATTGTGTTAATATTAATATGATGTCACAAAAAATCCAACTGGTTGCCTCTCCAACATAATAGGCAGTGATAGTGGTGTGGTGGGGTGGGGGGTAAATGTTTGTAATCCTACAGTGCTATGTCTTGGATAATAGTGTACTGCTGATATCTGCTACTTATTGTGCGCTGTAATAAAATCAACAAAAACAATGTAAAAAAAAAAAAACTAGGCAGTGATAGTGAACGTTATTACTAGTCATCACCCTGTGCAAGATTTTACTTGCATCTGAAATGAAAACCTATCTTTGGGGGCAGCTTTATGAACTTCATAGAAATGAAAAGACAACTAAATATTTCCAAAGTGGGGGAATACCTTAAAATTGAATTAATCTAGAGAGTAACTTGCAGATATTTAGCTATTCCCATAACAGGAAATGTTGTAGTGAAGTATTTGTTCCGTTGTAAAAGTTATCGTGGTGTCAGATTTGATGGTATTTTCTCTCTCTTTTTTATTAAACAACATCTAAGAAGCTACAGGAGGTCGGGGATTAAGGTCAGTTAACACAAACAATGGAAATGAAAAGGAACTCAGACATGAATGGTTCACCTCAGGATAAAGCCATCACTAAATCATCCGCCTTCTTGTCAGCTGAGGATATGGTGCCCTTTAGAAGTTCAGAGGGACCAGTGTTTAAAGATCTGATGAGAGTATTAATAAAGTCATTCATTCATGGTCTTGGGGGGTGTGGAGCCCATCCCAGCGACTATCAGGCAACTGGCAGGGCACACCGTGAGCAGGACCTAAAACGAGTAGTTGCTTCAAATTAGCTGACCCCAACTAGTCGTATGGCTTCAGCGGACACTGTAATGATCCTGCATCGTGGGTTTTTTGTTTATTAGTTCATTTGTTTGTCTTTTCAATTCCCATAAAGAGCGATTCCACTTTGATTTTTGGACATAGTTGGTTTACTTAACTTTCCATTCGTCTCCTCATTCATATTTTAAGAGCAACTAAATTTGAGCGTCAATGTTCTGCAAAACTTAAAGATGAACTAAAAAATCTTGTTTATTATAATCTTTTATAGCTATCACATAAAACATTCACCCAATATGTCAAACTGTGCACACACACACACCCCACCACCACCACACACACACAGAAAAAAAATCATACAGACATTTATCACAGACAAAAATCAAAAGATAACACAGTATGGCAATCAACCTGTTACAAAGAGCTCATCCTGGTAAACCATGCAGTATAACATCCATTACCTGATCCCCATAATTATAGAAACAATAGATAAATAAATGAACATTTCAAGTACACTGCACGCAGACAAAGAATAACTATTTAGCTCTGTCTATCTTCCAAGGACAAGAGTAAAAAGACACACCAGCAAATAGATTCCTGTGTGTGTCTAAAGTGCATGTCTCGCTCCACTAACTCCACCTCTCATGTTTTCTTTTTTTTTGTTCTTCCCTCGTCCACATGCGGTTTCAGGTTTGAAATCAATTTGGCATAGATGAAAGTTTTCAATTTCATTAGCTTGATCAAATGGACCCCTGTTAACAGGCAGCGGTAATAGAAAATCATTTAGGCCGAGCAGCTCACACACTCTCAAAGGGCTGGCTAAGAGGTGCTCAGAGAGGGAGAGATAGAGTTAGAAAGAGAAGGAAGAAGGGGACAACACAGGTATAAGACATACAGTATGGGTTGAGATCTACACGAGGAAGGAAAGCAACAAGATGTGAAGAGCAAGAGTGGGGCTTTGAAATAAGGACATGATGTGAAAAACATCCCGGCAGTACATGAAGTGAAAGAATGAGAGAAATAAGTAAAACAGTAAGAACAGAGAATGTAGTGGAGCAGAGAAAGTAAAAAAAAAAGAGAAAGAAAATTAACAGGGTACAGTGAAATCTTCAAAAGATATTTTTTTTAAAAGATTATAAGTTTTTTACAACTGATGGATTTATGAGAATGATTACATGAGCAAACATTTCATCATGTAGCCAGATAAAAAAAAAGGAAGCCAAGGAAACAAAAGCCTCTGTTATTGTTGAATAGCTACTTCTCCACTGTTGCTTCTCTATTTGTACACAGTTCTGTGAGATCAGGTGGGAAAGTAATGTTGAACCAATATATAAAAACTAGTCAAAAGTTTGGACACACTTTCTCATTAAATCCAATGGGAAAGTGTTTCCAAACTTTTGACTGGTAGTGTATGTATTTATATATGTATATCAATGGATGGATTCTCATACTTATTCAAATTCAGTGGGGAGGTGTGTCCAAATCTTTTGACTGGTGCTGTAAACGCTGTATTTTAGTCCTCAGAAGGACATGTAGCTGACTGCCACTTAATCTTTCACCCTGCACTGGAAATACAAATGGAAATGGTTTAGATTAGAAAAGGAGATGAATAAAGTGGCTAAGATGAAATCTTACAAACAAAAAATATTTTTTTTGTTCTGATCTTATTTATATAATTTTATATAATTAAATGGTGAAAGTCATTATAAATCACAATAAATCATGCAGACAGATGCCTTGTCCCAGCACAACTTTTAAAGTCATTAATATAAAAAATATGTTTTATTTTGTGTTTTTATCACTGCACTGCTTAGTATTTGGGTTTAACTCCAACTAAACAGAAAAAACTAGTGAAATGTGCAAATTCAAATGTGTAGAAATTACTGGTTCAGAGGATGATAAACTGCATGGGCTTGTGTTAATGAGGGAAGACTGATTGAATGGATGTTTGCATAGTCAAAGAAAAAGAAAGGAAACTTTCTTTTTAGGGATGAACTAGACTTGTTTTAGCTATGAACATTACCGTTCATGAGCACAAAGTGTCAATTTCTAAATGATTAGGCTTATTTTTCTGCACATTGAAAAACAGCAGCATGAATTAAACCATTTTTAAAGCATATTTCATTGAGACTGACCTATTTGCATCAAAATATGTAAAAATACCTAATCAGAAATGATGTGATATTGTTAGATCATTACCTTCTACGTACCTTATCCTATAACACAACATTCTAACAATTTCATACGTAGCCCAGAACACTGATCACTGTTACAGTTTCATAATTCTTGGTATATTACAATATCTAATCTATTGTTCATCAATTGCCACAACATCCAGCCCTACACCATTTCAAAGTGAAAATAAATGTATGAAGGTTTAATCTACATTAGCAAATCAACGTGAATTAAAAACACAAAGGAAATCACTTATATTCTTTCAAATTCAATAAGAAAATTGAAAGCTAATGTTAATCCATTGTTACTTTCCTCTGAGTCATTGAGTCATAATGATAATGATCAGCCAGTTTTTCCCTCTCACACGTGCACACTGTCACACACACACACACACACACACACACACACGCGCGCACACACACACACAGTGCACAGTTAATCAGCCAAGTGTAACTAATGCAGGGGGAAATGTGTTGCTGATTAGCTCAACCTCAAACCCCAAGACTTGACTTTTAGACCCACGCAAGCAGTCACGCACATATACACCAGTGCGCTCGCACACAGGCATGCACACACAAAATGAGCCTGGCCATTCATGCTAATCTGAGGGAAAATGACTTGCTCATTAGCAAGACCCTTAAACCTCTCGACAGGCCTTTGAAAGCCATGCCGTTTCATGGCCACAGAGAATACACAGAAATGCAGCCTCACACAGGCACACAGACGCAGGTTTCGTGCAGGGGAACAGTTGAGTTATTCACAACTATTCTGACCAATCAGTTGAGTTTAGGAACCTGCATGGAGATTCGACAAACAGTGAGATGTAAAAAGTTCAGCAGAATGTGAAAATGAGGACACAAAGATATGAATGTACTGTATGGCTCAGATGTCTAAAACTAACAAGCAGTGCAAACAAGCGAATGAAATACACTGCTTGTTCCCACAATTTAGGGATTAAACCATCTTTCCTCACTCTTATCTATTCATAGATGTTTGGTCAGCATCTCTGATCTCTTTTTGTATTTGTTTTCCAATGTGTCCACATAGAAGTAGGCAATAATTCAAAATAAATACCAGAGACAAATGTTTGCATTACTGCCGTCACCATGGCAGCCCCCCCCCCCCCCAAAAAAAAGGAGAAGCTTGTTGGAAAAGGGGGATGGGTGCCATTTAATACATTAACAGCACTTCCAAAGGACATATTTACCTAATCGGGTAGTTTTAGTGTCTAACCACGACCAAACAGAATCTGAAAATGAAAACTGTCAAGACAAAATGTTGGTTGTAAACAAATGTCATTTATTTATTTATTTATTTTTATTATAGTTTAGTGTCATCTTCAGATAGTCTAAAAATATTCTAAAATGTGACCAAAAATCACCTATCAGATATCAGAGTAAAGAAGTTCGATCATATTTGGGGGTATTTTTCCCCCTTCGGTACAGGCAGTCTGATATAGGTAGGTATTGAGTAGGTATTTACTTCCATCACTTTTACCTTGCAGTCTGCTGTTTTATGAGTCATCATACTGAAACCATAAGGGCCAGATTATGCTGGAAAAGAGCAGCTCTTGACAAAGCATTCGGACACTACAGCAGATGGTGTGGCCCAGCATCATTTAATCACTGGAAAACATTGTGTGGGGTCGTTTAATTTTCTTTTTAGACAGCTTCTTGTAAATTGGCATAAATACTTGTGCAGCAAAGAAAAGACAGGATTAAGAGATGTTCATAGCCAAACTTCTTGCTTACTTCTACAGATCAACAGCCACTGAAAAAAGTTGTAGAAATGGTTTTTGTTTTTAACAGAAAACTGAAGCCATTCAACAAGCACTAGTGAAGGACACTGGTAGCTTTCAAACACAAAACTTCAACACGTCAAGAAACGGACGACACCATGTAAATATAGGCCTAGGCCTAGTATCAATTAAAGCATATGCAATAATTGTGATTGTCTCAACTGAACAAATTAGAAAAATTATGAAAACATACAATTTGTTGTGATTCTCAAAAGCAAAAAGGACTTTAATTCACTTCTGTCTGAATTTGAAAGCTCTTTTTTGGCCCAAGCAAGATTTTATTGTCAAAATCTAATCCAATATTTGGCTTTTACCACTGATTCTCAGTGACATTCAGAGACCAAATGACTTGAACAGCCTCTTAAGAGAAGATTCAAATATAAAAGCTATGAGATTAACCTTTGAGATTTCTCACAGTATATCTAGAAAGTATATTGGACTGAAATAGATTTTAAAGAACTGGACCGAATTGGACTTAAATTGGTTTAATACATCCAACTTATTTACTCTCTTGGTAAAGTGCCTAGAGATGACATATGCAACAGTGAAAAGAAGTTAGTCTTTTCTTCATGATTTCAGTTTTGTCAAAGCACTTTTTTCTTTCTTTATCAACAATATATGATTACTTTGGTACACTATTCATCGCATCTGTTATTTCTAAGTCAAGAAGAAAAAATGCATCGTAATGTGTGTATGCATTTTCTGTGGGTGAACATGTCTGTCATTGTACATACAGTATGTCCGAGCGCCGCAGCAAACAGCATCTTTGTGGATGAGATTTACTGATAGAAGGAAGTGACAGAGTGGATGAATACTCTCTCAGGGGAAGATAGAATCTCGCTCTCAGTCACTGTCTTCAATCTCTGTATCACCTCCCTCTCCTCTGAGTGATGACAGGAAGAGCTAGATGATGAGAGCCAATCCTATCCCTCATCATCTTCATACTTGAGTCTCTGCATATTATATATGTATATATATATATATATATATATATATATATATATATATATATATATGTGTGAGACTTTTGGTATTTTCACACTGGAAAAATTAACTTAAAAGTGACAATACCCATACTCAGGTGACAAAATGGAAAATGTCATTTTGATGACAACTATGCTGACAATTCAGAGAAATAAGAACTGATAAACCACATATATATTAAATCCCGTTTCCTATGTGTACAATTTTGCTTTGGTAGCTTTATGAAATGATATTGGATGAATATAAAAATGTCAAAACAGTATACTTTAAAATGAAAAAAAATGACCCTTTTTTTCCAGCTTACTGTCACAAACATTCATGCTTTACCTCCAGGAACAGTAGTTGTAGAAATCAAATTTTTCTTCTCAGTTAGATTTCTGTATGTTTCTTCTTTCCAGTAGCAGCTCAATATTTGAATTGTCATTCACTGCACAGCACCATAAATTGCTCCTATCTGCAGTAAGAGTTGCAGACAATAGGTTTGATGGATTGATTCACCAGTTTTTGAGTTTTTTTTTTTTTTTTAAAAGACAGGAGAATGTCTGTCTTGTAATTTCCCAAACAACAGAACTTGCAGTCACACCGAAACACAGAAAAATCAATAATGGACAAAGTGAAATTTCATAACAGCTGAACAACTGAGTGAAAAGTGTCTCATGTCCACTTTTTCTTGTACTCCCACTTTTGATTTTCCCCATCTCTTTGACCTTCTCCACTGCATCTCCCTGCTCTGCCCCCTCACTGTTGCCATGACAAAAAGGCAATACGAGTGTGTGCATGAGTGCCACCAAGGCAGAAAGAAAAAGATTCATTCTGATGGGACTTGATCATCCCAACTGATAACTGTATTCATTACTTATTTATGTAAGATTGAGGCACCTCTGTGTTTGGGTGCTTGAACAATGAAATTACTGTACGTGACTTTATGGCGTTTTTTAGACTGCGTTGCTTAGAATGTCCAAGATACGAGGGTCTGTGAGTGTGTGTGCGTGCATGACTGATACAAACGTGTGCCTGAATGAGTCAGTCAATGAATGAAAAGCAACAATGAGACAAAAGAAAGCAACGAGAAAGAGTAGCATATTGGAAGGACAGGCTAAAAAGACTACCAGTGTGTGTGGGAGCGTGTGTGAACGTGTGTGTGTCAGTGATTTTATGTCAGTAATTATTAATGCTCCGTACTGCATGAGTAATGGTGCAGAGAGCCGACACTCTGCTACAGGTTAACAGTGTAGTGCAAAATGCACTCAAGCACACACAAAGGCCAACACACACACACACACTGTGAAAGGTGCAGTGTGATTTGTTTTATTTTGGACTTGACACACAAACAAGAATACAGTATCTACTGGTTGGCAATTCTAGTGGCGCCAACTGAAAAGGAGCAGTTTGCTGTCATCTTTTATAGGAAGAAAAAAACCCAATTCAACACATTTTTGCACAGAAAGCAGGTAGAAAATGGCAACTTCAACAGAAGTGGTGGTATTGAAATGAGCTGCTGAACACGGAGGTAAATCTCTTTAAAATTAGCCAAGCAGTAATGCACATGCAAGTGAAACTGTAGACTGAGACTGATGGGATTTCCTTACACATTTCAAGTCAGTCAGCCAATTACAAACAAGCATTTGCCTTAAGAAAATTGCTCTGAGCCCATATAAATATGGCTGCACTATCAAAGAGTATAAAAAGATTCATTAATGGACATCAGCCTAAATGTTTCTGTTTAAAATGTCCCTATCTGTTTGTCAAAGAGAGGAAATTGCTATTACAGTTTAGAACTATATCAACTCAGTGCTCTCTTGTGGACAAAATGTAAATAAATCACTTGGCTATCTGCAACATTTTATCACTGTGATTTATCTTCAGTAATTAGGTGTGTATCTGCAATAGATCCATGAGACATAATACTAACAGTTAAAAAAAAAAATCACATGAAAGTGGTCTGAAAATTTCAACACCAAATCTTGAAAAACGGATGGTCAGTTCGTACAAACTGTTAAAGGGAATTTATCATTTTCAAATTGCACAAACTTTAAAGAATTTAGACAGACTGTAAGGTTGAAGCAATCTATTGCAATAACTACGAGCCTGCCACACTGTAAAAAGGATCCAACAAACCTTTGGGAATGACATTTAGTTTGATGCTTTATATAGATTGGACAATGGCAATACCTTTTAAATCATGAGCTGCAAGCCATGGCTGCAATTTTCTCCATATAATGTACCACTTGGGACGGCCATCTCAAAGCAGGGACACATCATGAAATAAATTTCATACCTCAACTAGATTTTCTCCTCCGCGGTATTTCATTTAGCTCATTTTACCGCCATCTAATATACATTTTGGTTTTCTCACAATAGCATCAGTTTAACTCGAGTCTCATGCTGCCTTCTTGTAGCTGCTTGGAGAAGTAGGTTGTAGCAGTATCACAATGACAGATGGCAACCCTAAATTTCTAACACTTAGTATTTTATTCAAAACTACTTTTAGTTGTAACATTTTTATGGATATCCTTCAATCTCTTTTATGTTATAAGGTATAGGACCACAGTTCTGTAGCCAGGACAATGGATATTGCCTCAATTCTTTCATATCATTCTTTTTTTTTTAACCTGTAATACCCCAAAATGGTAATGTTTTTAAAGTTTAGTAGAATTTCAAAAAAGGGTAGAATGAAATGACCTGCTGAGGTCATAACCTGCCCGGTGGGTTCTAGCCTGCTGCTTCTATAAGGATGAAGGAGACCAGCTGATTGATGAATACATACAGATACATACTGGGTTGCGTGACTGCACAGGTAATTCCTATCTGTCTATCACAGTTCTCCTGCTGAGATGACAGAACCCAGAACCTATCATGACCCCCCCCTTCCTCCCTCCCGGTGACTATTGAGCCTCTGAACCTTCAAGAAGACCAAACCTTTTGCTTCTGAGCAGGCGTCTCTCTGATGCTTGGCTTTTGAACAAAACCCAGGATGACATCCAGGAGACGACCTGGATGATGAAATAACTACATGATGTAATTAGACTGAAACTGAGTACTATGAAAATGGATTTGCCACTCAGGGTTGATGGGAGCGACACAAACACTGTCAAGTGGGGAGAAGCTGTAAAGGCCGTTATATAACTTAACTTAAAACGTGGTAAGATGACAAACTGATTGTAAATACAAACACAGACAACACTGTCCAAAAACACTAGAACACAAGCTGAAGAAACACTTGCTGGATGTGCTGATGCTTGCAGAGAATGGTTATGAAAGGGAGGAATAGAGGGAGAGAGAGAGAGGGGGGAGAGGTTAGTGTTTTGCTTTCTTAAACAGCCTTAGGTGGCCATTATACCAATAGAGCCAGAGCTCCCCAGTGTCCAATAAAAATTGTTTAACCACAGCCTAGATGTAATGGACCTTTCCCTGTGCATGTGAGGGTGTGAGAGAGAAAGAGTTTTAGACAGAACAAGAAAAGAGCAGTAGGACTGGCCCCACTAACCACCATGGGAGCTACTAAACAGCAGTCAAAGAACAATATTCCCTGTGAAACAAGAAGGTACAGGCAGTCCCTCCACACAAGGAAACTCTTTAAAATTTTTCGCCTTTTTTTTTTTAAACAGATGGGATAAAAGAAAAAATAGGAGCAGAAGGTCGCGAGAGGAAAGGAAAAGAGGGAATGTGCGGATGATTTCACCATTTGGTTACTCAGCCGTTTTGCCGGCCACAGCTGTTTTCCGGCGCGTCGCCTCTGCTTGCAGTCCTCTGCCTGTCGGAGCGCCGTGCGCCGTGACCACGAAGACCGCCGCGCTCAGGAGTGCACAACGCAGCCACTGTTAACTGCTTAATGGACCGTGAGTTATCCGAGCTGATTAAAGCACACCAATGCAGCTACGCACACATGCAGGCACCAAAAAAAAAATAAAAAATACTCACAGGATTATGATTGTAATGCCAGAAGACGGTCATTTGTGCGGAAATCGGAAAGCGTGCAAACCCACTTAGAAATCTGCCAGCGCTCTTTAGACTTTATTGTGCTTCTTGTTAGTTTTTTTCTTCCTCCTTTCCTTTAAGCAAATGGGCATTGGTGTTACCCGACCTGAATTCAAAACCGTTAGAGCATATTTTTTTATTCCTGAGGACACCTGTTCATGCTGTTGAGAATCTCACATTTAAGAAAATCATATATAATGAGGGATTTCTCCAGTAAAGCCAAATAGATAGGTCAAACGGTGTTGTATTTTCGGACATGTAAGAATAAAAAGTTCTGCATAAGCAAACCAGTTATAAAACGGATCAGGGGGGAATACATTTTTAATTTCCGAGACAAATGAAGAATTTTATTTGAGTTTACTTTTCTTAAACTACTTAAGATATGCGATTGAACAAATTGAGCGACTCGTTAGAAAAATTTAACAGGGTGAAGGGAAAGCCGATCTTCTTCGAAAAGCCTATGTCTTCATATCTGTGATCTTTCAATGGCACTGAGATATTGCAGGAAAGGTCTGTGTTTTCTATTTGAAGTTAAAAATCTAAAACAGATTAAGACAGGAGATTCTCAAATCCTGATTAGCCCGCATGTGTCCGCGCGTCTCAGAAGGCACCAGTTTGAACGCATCTGTCATTTGACCCTTCGACTCAAATACTCATTATTCACGCGAATTGACGCTGAGAACATTGGATGAATGCGTTTTTAATCTATTTCACCTTTTTACACTTTATTTATCCTAATTAAAACTATTCTTGCTTCCGATCTGTTTTCACTGTTTGCAGCAGGTTTATGTCGGATATGCTGTTATGCTGCAGAGTTTTCTTTGCAGAGAGCACAGATGGTTAAACTAAGTTTTAGGCTGCCTTTTTGTCTTTGTTTTATATCAGTTTCGTTCCTCTCCGATGTGCACAGTGATGCAGCAAATAGCCTACGCCACTAGAAAAACTTTACGAATGATATGTTTTCTGTAATAACTACGATGCAAATGAGTCTAATTTGCCTTAACAAAAGAGGGATCAAGTAAAACCTCAGTCAGTGGAACATAATGCACTTCCAGCCGAACCGTTAAAAAAGGGTATGCGAAGCTGGAAACAAGTTTTCTCCTCCGCTTGCGTCTCTTACCTTTCCACAGGAAAAGAAAAAGCACCGTCTTCCAGAGGCGACATCCCACCGGCGCGTCAAACCATCTCCCGTCCGTCTCCATACCTCCTGTTGGTGACAACCAATCGGACTGTTCGCAAAACGGACAAAAAAGGTGGGTCTTTTAAACCTTTTTAATATATATCGCTTTCCTTTTCCAACCAAAAGATCACTATCGCATGGGTGCCATGAGTAATCTCATTTTGACCAAACTGCGCTCCAGCTGTGTTTGACCAAAGACACCCCGCACATGAGGCTTGGAGTCAACTACAAATCCTTGTGGTCAGTAATAAAAAAGAAACCCCTTACGGGCTATTCCTGTGCAGACTCTCTTATGTTTTTTAATCCGCTCTCCTTCACAAAAAACTCTGGCATGCCTCTTCTTCAAGCCAAATCCGACGAATGAACCTGTTTTCCCCCGGTGTGGGCTTTTCTTCCCCCTCGTGCGCTCCTTTGCTTCATGTATCCAAACGGGACGGTTAAAGCTATGGGAAACCTCAGTGCCACTGCCCTCTTTCACACTTCCCTCTCCTCCAAAGTTGAAACCCCCCACCAGAGAGTCTCTATAACTCCTCCAATTATTTTATTTTTTTAAGTCCACTTCAAAGGCGATTTTAAAACAACGAAAACCAACAAAACTCTGCCACTTCAGGGCTTGTGGTAGATCAAATCCAAATTCCGTTCGCACCGGCAGCAGCAACGTCCTCTTTCCCCGTTTTCCTTCCCAGTGTTGACTATCCACTGACTGTCCTCTTGCTGTGTGAGTTATCCGCGTGTGTGTGTATGTGAGTGTGTGCGTCTGGGCTCAACTTGAGAGTCTGTGTACAGTCGACCGCGAGATGGAGGGAGGAGAGGACAGAAGAGGAGGTCTGACGCTTCCACCAGCCGGCAGAAGAGAATGAGTGTGTGTGTGTGTGTGTTTGGGTGGGTGGTGGTGGTGTGGAGGGGGGGGGGGGGGGGGGGGGGGGGGGGGGGGGGGGGGGGGGGGGGGGGGGGGTAGCAGCAAGCAAAGACTCAGGGGCTTGGGAAGCTGCGAGAAGGCGGGATTTGGGAATTTGAATGACAGTTAAGTCACCAATGGAGTGCATAGGATCTTTTTTTCCGTACCACCTTTCAAAGACCTGATTCCTCGGATGGATCACTTTTTATATTTCTTTAGCGCAGTATATATACTTTTTATAGCTCAAAGAAAGAGCGAGAAACTAAAATAAAAAAGGAAAGAAAGTCACAACATCAGTCTGCGAGACACAGGTTAAAGGATTGTAGAGGTTTACTGGAGCTTTTGATGCTGGAGAGACTAAATGAAAAAGTTTAAAAGGCTATCCCATAAGAACAGGCCCCTTCCCCCCCACTGCCTTGTTTGTGCGCGCGCGTGATTCCGTGCCTTGTTTATCCTTTCAAAGCCTCTTTCTGCATTATTCATCCAAAGACACACGCTACACCTGTTCGCTCTGTAATCGATAGACACCAACTTGGCACGCGCCCACTCACATACATACACACGCGCGCGCACACTCACTGCCTCCTTTAAATGGCATGTGACAGCTTGCACAACTGCATGTGATCCAGCAGGCACCTTGTAGTAAAACTCATTCACTTTCTATTGATGGGACTTGTATGTGAGTTAGCGCGCGCGCGCTTTGGAAGCAATGGGTAGCGGGGGGTTGAACAAGTCAGAAGAGAGAGAGCATCAGGGTCCTCTTTGGGTCCGAGACGATATTTCATAAGGCAGGGTGCCTGGTTCCCTTTGTCAGCTAAATGTGTAAAAGCTAAAGAGATGACATTGTGACTTATTGAATTGCAAATCAGCCGGTGGAGGGATGGGAGGATTTCCGGAGACGAAGAGACGTGAGACTCACTACTTCTCTGCTCGTCTGTCTGGCGATCTGTCCTGCGCCGCTCTTATGAGGTGCTAAGAAGGAGCGACAGCCCCCCCTAGTGACACTTTTAATGTAAAGTCATCATGTGGGGCGCATTTACCAAAGACCTCTCTGTACATTTATCCTCGGTGGCTTTAATTAGCAGCCAAATGGAATTATCATAAAAGATTTTTTACCAAACTCATGCCACTCATGTGAGCTCACATTATTTCATTGCTCAATTCCTCAAACATGTTACTTCTGGACTCCCGCTTGAGTGACATGTAGGCAGCCATCATCCATTCACGTTGTGAGACAAAACTACATAAATGCATTTCAATATAGGGCTCTAATTTCACTCAGTTTCTTCTCTCTCAGTCAGGCACATATTTGCAATGACTTCTGCTTGAACAATCTATTTTTAACAGATTTATTCCTATTGGGGACACAGCTGAAGCAAGACATTAGTTCAGTAAGCATGGGGTAGAGAATAATATTTGTACAAATACAGTGTCTGCATACCAAGGCCCTATAGTGGCTGCATGTTGGAGGAAAATTTGATGTAGCATAATAAGAATTATTAATGTTCATATATCTTGTGAGAAGAAAAAGAAAATCAGATTCAAAGAATTGAAAACTGGCTCATCTGGATATTTGTTCTGCACATGTTTATGCTATAACCCAATTTCTCCTCAAAATGAAAAAAAAGACCAATTTATTTTTGTATTGCATTTTATACAGAAATAAATTGGGCAAACTATTATTTTCCGCTTCCCCTTTAATATTATATTACTTGTCACTATCAGAAAAGGCAGCAATTATTCATTATATCCCAAAAAAGAAGGCATTTGTTACAAAGATTGTCACTTCAGAGTGTTACTTATCAGATACAATACCAGATGTTTCATAAATGGAGACATATACTGTTAAAGAAAATGGTTCTCAGTGTACTAGTGGCTGTTGTGCTTAATCACTGGCAGGCTGACCACAGACACTGACCTGTTCTACTTTTGAGCTTCAGTCAGATATGTCCCCATGCAACCAAATTCCTGCATAACACAACTCTATCTTTTTATGACCTGCTTGCCAGATTTTCCACTTTGTCTCTGCTCTCAAGAGAAGCTATTTGAAACTGTTGCACTCATTTTGGAATCTGTTTAAAAGCTTGAATGGCTGTTACATTTAAACTTCATCACCTTAAAAAGTGTTATGACAGCTGAGGAGAGTAGTTTTTCTGCACTACAGTTAACCACGATTACACTTACACCAGTAATATCCACAGACATTGAATAACTGAAGAAGACAGCAAACTTCAAGTGGTGCTCTGAAAGAAACTAAAACACACAAATAGCTTAACCAATGACTTGAACCTATAGTTTTCTGCCCCTTTCTACTCCCACAGAACTGAATCCTGCACAGAATTTTCCTGCGTACCCTAAATTCATTTCAGGATTTCAATAGCTAGGAATAACTATTTCAAAAGCCCTCAATCACAACTAAGAAAGCTGAGGATTTTGTGCAATAACTTGGTTGATCCTAGGACTGCACTCTCCTAAGCACAGTCCTACGATGTTGTACCTATAATTTGTTGGAATCACTCATCCAGTTTGGACGGGGTCACAGTTCATAATGATTCTATTACCACTGGGGCTATGTTTGGCTTCACTTTCTACCTCTGCCCCCCGGTGTTCCTTCAGTCCTTGGTATTTATTAATCTTCTCATGACCCTGTTTTGAAATGTTCATTCATATTCCTTTTAGTAAGAATAGATCAAAGATGAATCATGTACTCTATGAATGTCATTTTTGCCCTTTCTCGAGTCTAATTTTTCTGCTACATAACAGTTAAAATAACCATCCTTTGAAATCATTTAGCCTTACCTGTACACTACTTTTTATTAAACCTCGAGTCAACATGATATTGGGCCAAATATTATGCAGAAACACACACAAACAAAAAAAAGCTGAAATTACTTGCAGCACACTGCTAAGTGGTATTTGGCAGTGCTAGGGTCTCTTTTCTGTACTCATGCCCTCTTACAGTCACCAGGGTATTGAATTGATAATGACTTGTATAAAAGTGCACATACATTTTCTTTTTTCAAAAAAGATGATTGCTCTGGTAACTGGTTATTTGCCCAAACTCTTAATCTTTGTAGAATTTAGTGACTCACATAGTTATAGCTTACTTTTTCTTTCTCTGTGCATCTTGCAGCAAAGGTCAATAAAATCCATTTTAGGGCCTTGGTGAAGTTGAAGTGCGCCTTAGTGTCACCGTTTACAAAGCCATCCCTGTCGATGCGCATATCATTTTCGTTATAAGTACTGTAATTATTGTTATAATTATTTATATTGACAACCTTACCTGGTTTGTCCTGTCTGCTGTGGCAGACCCCTCCCTCTGTGGACCTGGTGCTTTTGGCTATTTCTGTGCTGCCATTATCAGAAGCTTTGTGTTCTCCTGTAGGTTCCTCTTTTCTAGCCACCAGTAGAATTGATTGATGCCCACCCCCTCTTCTCTATATGCTGGTGATACACCCTTTGGAGCTTCGCCTCCAAAGATATTTAATCTCCCAATTTGGAATTTGCTACACTGATGCTAGATGCACTGATTCCTACACAATACTCCTTTAAACTAACAATGCAAATGATAAGTTCCAGCATCAAATAATTGTACTGTTTCCTTCCTTACAAATAAAAGGGAAACAACTCTGATTCTGCATGATCTATGCAGATCAGTTGAGCATGATCAAATACAGGCAGTCTTTGTAAACCTTCCTCTGATACTCGCTGTACTCATTTTACTGACAGTCAGGGAAGGACTGGCCATCTGGCATACCAGGTATTTTCTCGATGGGCCGACATGGTTTTTGATCCGACACAGTTTATTTATTGGTCAGCCCACTCAAATTTTAAACCCCCTCTTGCTGTGGTCCATGTGCCCGAGTGATTCATTCATCCAAATAGACAGCACAGAACTCTCTTTCTTGACCACACTGGCCCATGAAACACATTGATCTGCAGCTCATTGGTTCTGCTGAACCAATCAGACACTTAAACCCCACTTGGATCTGTGCCAGTGGATGCAGCTACCTGTAGTCGTATCCACTCCCTGCACTCCACTGCATCATCAGCTGCCGTGGATGATGGTGATTTTAATAGTAGCTGTGGTAAGCTGCCCTGCTTTTACATCACTGAGGTTCTGAGTAAAGGGATCCAGTAAACCCAGTAAGTCTGATCCATACGAGCCAGTGAGCTGTTTACAAAGTTATAACACAGTGATGATAAGACATCAATAAAAAAAATACTGTTTTATTAACATATCACTTTGTCGCATTACATTTAAGAAATTAGTTGATGACAGAGATTCCACCAGGAGAACTACTGGTTAACTGGTTGTGTTCACTGGTTAAAACAGCAGCTTTTAAATTGAGTTATGTTATATCTTCCCGAACGGAATCCTCTTATTGAAAATAAAAACATGATTGTTTTAACCAACATTCATCAACATTAACAGTGAGTCAGCAGATTTCAGATTTTCTTTATTAGCCTGTTTGTTCATGGACGGATACCTTTGGGTCAAAATGTGTTCGAGGCAGCTTCTGGGTAGGTGTTGATGGACAATATACAGAAATAAAATCCTTTTCAAGACTTTTCTTTTTCTTTTTTTAATTTAGCCTATACGTGAGTCCAGATGTTAGACTAAAACTAAAACAGGCGTACCTGACAAACAAATGAGACTAGCACATAGTGTATATGTAATCTGTATATATTTTAAACATGTGCATATATAATTATTGGTATTGCGGCTTCCTTCTCCTTTAGCCGCTGAGAGTGGCTTGGTACTTTCGTACTATTTGTGACGCGCTTTGATCCTTTAGCCCCACAGAGATGCTGAATCCAAGATGATGCTTTAACTAATTTATTCTTGCAGCGTAGCTCTATACAGACAGCGTGGATATAACTAATG
>JAOXYM010000012.1:5911728-5922271 GCA_028567055.1 Leptatherina wallacei | reverse complement strand
GTGGACAAGATGGCTCCCAGCATGATAATAATCCAAAACACGAGGGAGTAAAAAAAAAGAAAATATACAAGTAAGAAATGCCTGAGGAGTGAACATGAAAGTTGCAGTGAATAGACAGAAGACATTAAAGGTAGGTGATTGAGGGGCAGATTAAGGACTTGGAGGATGGTGCTAAAAAAGGTGGTGGAGGGCAGGTGATGATGAGTCAGAAAACATTGAGGACAAGTGCAGGGCATGAAGAGATCTATATAGTAATGTTTCACATTCAGACTTCAAGGATAAGGGGTTTTTAGGCTGTATTTTAAAATGCATTTAGCTCATTTTCCATGCTTGACTAAACATTTTCAACTTTAATACTGAGCTATTTGGAGATCAGTTTTGTTAGAAAATGCAGCATGACATTTTTTTATTCCTTCATATTGAGGCAGAAGATTCCTACGCTAAATGAGGCTTTAACAGAAACCGTAACATAGTACACCACACAGAGTGCCTTTTTTTGATAAAGTGCCTTACACGCATTTCTCCTTTACCCATTTACACAGACACTCATACAGCGCTTCTAATTTCATAGAAATGTGGACACTAAAATCAATTGAATTTCTCTTCAATCTTTGGAGAGAAACTTTGATATTCCATATGTATCTTTAAAAGACGATTACCTCGTGGTTCTCCATTTATGCAAAACAATTGCTTCAGACCACAAAAAGCTTACACAATCGTGAAAGCCTAAAATAGTGCACCAGTCTAACGCTTTTCTATAATATCCTTTTCCCACTAACTGTATTGATTCCCTGTGCTGTCATGTACAGAGGGTAGAGTTACCAATTCATTTTATGCCTCATGAATGTTCCATAACTCACACAGATCCATCAAGATGGCCAGACACAGCATGTATCACTCCATCAACATTTGGCATTTTCTGTCTGTCATCTTTTTATCTCCATCCTCCTTGCGTATCGTCTTTTAACGTTTAACTTTTTCTGAGCTTTTTACCACATTGACATTATGAACAAAAGAGGCAATGACATGTAGAGGGTTAAAACATCCTGCCGTAACCATCATCTTTCCCCTGACCCTTTGAACTAATTTCGTGAGCCAGTCAGAACTGCCAGAAGAGAAAGAGGAGGGGAAAACAAACATAATCACACGGTGAAATACAGAAAAAGCAAGGGGCAGAGTTTGGATGATAAGTGATGATACATTTAGTATCAACATTTTAGGGTTGACAATATATGATAACAGCTTCAGCAAAAGGTCTCACAACCATAGAAGTAACACGGGGTCAATCAAATTCAAAACGTCATCCACTGTAGAAAGTACCAATTCATGTCAGGCCTATGTCAATGTAAACAATATCACTGAAATATGATTAAACTAGCCATAAAACTACACAAATTGAAAGATAAACACATAAAAAGGAATTTGGTTCATCAACAGTTATAGCAGGCATACCATTGCATTTGTCATTACATACCTTATTTTATGTCCTTATAAGGACCGGCTCATTTTTATGTAGCGATATGTGAACACTAGAAATGTAAAAGTGTCATTTCTTTTTCACATTGCGAAGCAACTGTGTTCTCAGAAAATTTCTAACACCATAATCAGGAGAATTCAACTTGCTAAATGCCAGGGGCGATTCTAGGATGAGACGTTTAGGAGGGCTGAGCATCCAGAGAGCTGCCCGGCCAGGCAAGATAAATGTCACTGTTTTGTACATTTTAACACAATTTCATTCCCACATCTGTGAAAGAAAAGCAAAACACTTTTTTGGGAAATTCCGTGACTAAGCCATCAAATCTGATGAAGGTTATTTAAATGCTGAGCCACAGCAAAAGAGGAATGGATAAGAATCATAAATAACCAATTTCTGGGGGGAGACAACTCATTTTGATACAGCAGCTTGTCAACATACACAAAAACAGTATGCTTCTGGAGTATATTAAGCAAATAGTAAAGCATATAGATAATTAGGAAAATGTATTGACAATGTCTTTTTTAGAATGAAGTCCACTGATATGTTAATTGTACGTGTGCTTCTGGAAAGCATTTAATATGGGGACAACACATAACTTCCATGATGTATATGTAAAATTATATTGTGAATGGAAGTTTTTCTTTATCAGCTTAACAGTTGCTATTTTGCTATTCTGTTTGTTTTCTCACCTGCTTCTTCCTGACCATGCACTCTCTCCTCTCCTTCCCATTTCCATCTGTCCCTCTTTGGACTGACAATCATACACAAACTAGATAATAAAATTACATAAATATGAAAAAATACTATTAGGAATACTAAATAAAAATGGTGCTACAACACATGCACGTGACACAACAGCTAGCTTCTCTCATTCCAGTTGAACCAGAGTACATTGGTACTGACCACCTGTAATGTTTCTTAGCTTGAAAAAACGTCGGCTATTCTCCTACAACATAAAGAGGAACTTAATCTTAAATCCCGTAAACATGAGGACTGGTGATGATAATAATGTATTGGTATTGAGCGGTAGAAGTTAAGAATTGTGCGACATACCTGGTGTAAGGTATTTACAACACTATGCATATCTGCTACTCAGGAAGGCAGCGCGAGCGCATTGCTCTGTGCAGAGAGCGCTCAGAGCCCCAGTCAGGGACAGGTGTGCGGGATCAAACCATTTCTGAGGTAAGGGGGGGGTGGGGGTTTACTTTTTTCTTTGTTTTTAAAATACAGCCAATGGTTTCAACCAAATACTGTATGATTTTTACCTCTGACTGTATCTTAAGGTTTTTACACTTTTCTAGTTTGTAAAAAAAAAAAAAAAAAAAAAAAGTGCACACACAATAAGATAAAAATGCCCCCCAAAATGGCCAAGAAACACCAATGCTAGATGCCTCACTAAACTTTAACATTGAATATTTGAGTTAAATAAAAAACGACTGTGCTATGAGGGAGTGAAGTAGCTAAAGATATGGAACGTTATCAGCCAAATGGTGACTTCTGTTGGCTGAAATAACAACAAAATAATACATATTTCATTTGTATGGGAACTGCTTACTTTTGGTTCCAATCTATAATCGAGATCATTACCTGCATCTAGAGAGTATAGTGAACCTCTGTTAAGTACAAAATGGAAAATCAAACCATTGATGTAGATTTTCTGGTGATTACTGGGATGAATCATGCCACCACAAACCCCCATTTGCTTTGGGACTGAAATGCACTTACCATTGATATCCATTAGGTGATTGTTATTTGTGAATTAGGCAAACTCTTCAGCTTTTAACCTCCTAGACTGCCCTTCCCTGTATCCAGTCTCCCAACCCTCTCAGTACCAACCCTCCTTTCTCTTAACAAACCAAAAGGATCCAAGTTAATCATTCTCAAGCTTTAATACAGGAAGTGAAAAAATTATATATGTGAAGATATTATGTTAAATACTGACAAATCAGACTTTACCAAGTCTAACTTTTCTATTTTCTTCTGTTTTGTGTTGAGGCTGGGCTGACTGGCAGGTCTGAGTGTTCACACTTACTGTGTAAAAGGTTTCGAAGATCTTTAAAACTGCCAAGTTTATTTCTTAAAGAGACTGTCTGTCAAAATGAGTGGCTTGGCTTCCACTCACTCACTAAAACACACACATACACAACTATCTTTCAGCTGTTTCAGTAGTCTGTCCATCCTTTCCCCTTTACCTTGAACCTGCATATCCCGAGGAGGTCATCACAAGCTGCAAGATGTGGAACCAGTGTTGAATTACTGATATTTCACACATTTATATGATGACACCAAAAGTGTAAACTTTCTTCCTTTATAAACTTTTAAGATTTGATGACTTCAGAGTTGGTGGCAATTTTTGAGTTGGGATTCAGCAGTAAATACTTCAGTAAAGCCTTTAAATTCATAAATATTGACCCAAACCCATGTAATGTGTCCTACATTCATGCAGTGTCTAGCAACCCATGGATAAAGACTCTCTCAGTTTATCTTAGGAAAACAATGTGCATGCATAAAGTGTAAATCTCCAACGAGTATTAAAGGCTCAAGTTTTGGAACACAGAACAGTTTGTTTGCTCTTAGACTGGCCTCACTTTATTTGGTATTTGAAAGCTGGTAGCGAAGAAGTGCATGCTTGCACGAAACAAAATCTCCTACAGTGCAGTTTTAAAATATTCCTGAGCAAAACTGAAAGGTATGCCAATTAAATGAACATCCAAATACACATTTATCTGTACTGAGTGACCATGATCGTCACTATGCTGTTGTATAAAAGAGCAAATAATCTACGATAGAAATCACGCAAAGATGTTTGTGACATTTGATCCTAGATGTTTTCTTGTGACATAGTAATTTAAAAAACTGTAAATTGAGAGGTGGAAGGAGGAAAAAACAAATACAATCAACATCCAGAATTGTGTAAGCAAACTCTTGGCCAACAATAAGAGCTGCCTGAAACAAAGATGCATGCATACTAGAGATGGATCTACCATTTTTCACCAGTTTTACTACAAAAGTTGTCTCATGTACAGTCCTAAAGTGCAAATTGTGCAATTATCCAATTGTTATCCCAGTCTCCTGTCACCGGTGCAGCAGGTTTAAGACTAAATTTAAACTCCAAGGATTTCCCTGGACACGAAAAATAAATCTGACACGAAAGAAGACCTGCAAAAATTTCCCATTTGTTTACGTTTATGCCTCCTAATAAGAATAATCAGAGAAGCACGAGACAGATAGGATGAAAATGCCCCCTGTGAGGAAATCTTTAATCCATATATCAAACAGCTGTCAGACATTTGTAAGTATGATTTCTCTACAATTCGCACTCTGTTCAAGTATGTTTTCTACTGGAAATTAAACAAAAGTGACTGACAATGGATACTCATGAGCTGTACAACTATTATCCAAAACCACAGCAGCAGTTACAAGCCTTTAGGATTTGCCTCAGTATGATGGGGGATTTTTGGAATGAATAATCAAGTTTCCTATGTAAAAAGTACCGGAGAATACACTGTTCAGAAGACTTATCACAGACATGGAACTTAGAGATGTAACTAAAAATACAAGTTTCTGTATGAACATTTACTCACTTTCAGATCACTGTTGATCTTAAGTGTACTGTTTGTAATGATAGCTTGATAAATGAGGCCCGGTTTGACTGATGAAAGAAAATGAACAAAGGGTTTAAATACAGAAAAAAAACTCAGATTTAATCAAACAATATGAAATTAATAACTTTTTTTCAGTAGTCAAGTTAACTCTTAAGTTTAGTGACATTTCAATCCCTTGTTCATTCAAGCATACTTCAGCTTGCATATTACAGGAGTCCTCTAGTGTCCTTGACTCACTTTGGTTAAGTTTGGGTCACTATCTTTAAATGCATACTTCTAAACTTAGTTTGACTGTCTTTAAAAATATATATTAATATATTTATATGTATATATACACACATTAATAAAGCAACGTAGACCACATAGCAACAATATGGTTATATGAGTCACGGCTGAGGTGTTAATCCAAGGACTTTGTGTATTTATCTGCACACCTCAAGGGATCCGACTCCAGGATCCACCCGGAAAAAGAAGCATTGGGGTTAGAAACTGGTGACACAGAAACAATGGTTGCAAAACACAAAATGCTGAACTTCACTTTTCTGTTGCTAGCTTTAGAGCATGGGCTTATTCACAAGCACTATTGCGCACATTGTATTACACACAAAGCTTGATTCAGTTCAACATTTCCTTGCACAACATGAACAAGGAGCAGCAGCCTACTGATGTCATTGAAAGCTAGCCTTTGGACCGGTGTACCTTATGTTTATAAAGTCCCATCTTATACCATCAGATGATCACAGATATTATATATATATATATCTAATTTTCCTTTGTTATGCCAGCATAAAGCACACAGTGCCTCTGTAATCTACCTCTGCGCCTCCCCCTGTACCACTAACTCAATTTGTTAATTTAAAAACCGAGCTAGATTCCTATTAGAGGATTATGTGCAGCTCCTCTCCCCAGCTCTGTGAAGCCTCATCAATAGTTTTGCAGCTCAGGGATGTTCTTGTAGAGGTCCAGCGAATCAGGGTTGGAGAACGCTCCTCTTTGTGCCACCTCCCGACCAGCAATAACCTGTTTCACAGCCACCTCCACCTTCTTGCCGCTGATGGTGTACTGCAGAGGGATGAAAAGGAAGGATGTCAATTGAGCCGGAGCCGACTCCTGCTGCTGTGAGCAGTGTGACAGAATAATCTGACAGGTTTATTCATATCTGATATTCGTTTTTCTCTTACAGGAATGTCTCTGGTCTCCAACAGCAGGGCAGGGACGTGTCGTGCAGAGAGAGCTTTTCTAATGGCCCCTTTAATCTTTGTCACCAACTCCGGGCAGAAGGGCTTCCCAGGTGCCATTTTTAAGAACAAAATAACTCGCTCTTCTCCGTCAGCGTTGTACTGAGGGACACACAGAGTGTCTGAGACCTCTTCAAAAGCTTCCACTGCAGAGGGGAGAGTAAATAAGAGGAGAGAATCAGACAAGGACACAAAAAAATGGTCAGGAGAACACATGAGGAGCATAGAAAGGAGAAATAATGAAAGGCAAAAAGAGAAAAAAAAGATTTGAAGAACAGAGAAGTTAAAAATAGTCATTCCTGTAGTGAAAAGAAATGGCTTTTATTTACCTCCATGACTAAGTGAACCCACCAGAACAATGGCTTAGAAGATTGGGACTCAACTAAATGACACCAAAATGCTTTCCTCCTTCTCCTGATACCCTTAAACATGCACCCCCATTACATTAAGACTCACCGATGTTGTAGATCTCCGAGCTCCCAAAACGGACTCCGTTGGGGTTCAGCGTGCCATCACTGCAATGCAAACACAAGTTTAGGATCCAAAACTCAATCATTGATTTCCATACTTAGTTTAGTTCATTTTTCAATTCAATGGAAAACTTGAAGCCTCCAGAGTGTTATTATGACAAACAATCTTAGGTAGCATCACGATGTCCAGTTACGCTATACGCTGAAACATTAAATCTATTAGAACTGCAGCAACAAATTGTGTTCTTCTTGAACATTTATTAGCTCTTTCCTTCTGTTAGTAGAAAGGTTAATGGCTGACCTTCTGCCCAGCATGACAATGCCTCCTGTCTTCGGGTTAATTTTACAGTAGTCTCCATGGGCCCACACCCCTGCAGGGAGAGAATTAGGTTCAAAACAGTTTTTCTAATGAGGCAAAAGGTTCTAGTAACTGAAGAATGCATGTAAAACAAACACAAAACAATAGAGCAAAAATGCCTGCAATGTAGAAAAAATACAGAAACTGCCTGTAAGTAAAATATATACACAATAAAAAGCCTAATCTATAGCCATGCTAATGAATGGAAATAGATTTTATCACACATTTTACATGCTGGCTGTATTTTTACCAGGATAGGTGGAAAAGTAAGCTTTATGGTATTTGCTTCCATTCTCGTCGTTCCAGAAGTGAGTTGGCTGGCAGGGGATTGGCTTCAGGCAGACAAGCTCCCCACTCTCTCCCCATACCGGCTTACCTGTTAACACACCACACATGAACACATTTTTAGAAGAAAAAAAAAAAATTCCCCAATGTGTTTTACAAAAACACATGCATACACCAGGTTGCACAGACATTGACCCAACTGTCCACAGATAGAGATGGACAGAACTCCCAGGGAACTCCCACTTTGGTGTGTGGTTGTACACAGCTCTAACTTCCTCCCTTAGGATGGTGTTAGAGGCTTAAAGACTGACTAAAATAATCCTGAGCTCTTCCTACAAAACTGCCTTTAAATTATCCCCCAGTCCACTCGCCTTGAGGTGGTGGAGACTTGCCAATGCAGCCCATAGAAAGAAGCTGGGGAGTGATTGGCTACAATCAATGAGGAAAATATATATAGTAGGCTTAAAAGGATCCCAGTACAATCATATTTTTTGTTAGATTATCAAAGCAAACAAAGGTTTCTAAGATTTTAAACTGTATCTATCCAGGGACAGTTGATAATACGACATACAGCGTTTCTGCTTGGCCAAAACCAACATCTGTTTAGCTCATGAAACACGGCTTGTGCATCTTCAGTAGCAAATGGAAGGTTCATGGGCAATTTTTTAAAGATGTGCTTGTTGTTTATTTTCCTTAATATTGCTACTTTCTTATAGCTTGATTTCGCATGAGTTTTAATAAACAGAAAAATATATAAAAAGGGGGTGGGGAGCTGTAGTTCTCCCACTCTGAACATGCACACAGTCTCACCATCAAGACTCCAGGCTTCTATGGCCATGCCAAGATTTCTTGTTTGGATCTCTCCTCGATACACTGGAACTGTTGGGTTCTGACCCATGAAACATGACACTATGTCAGTGCCGCCTGGGAATGAAACAAACAGTAAAAATGAGTGAAAAGTGTCACGAGTGCATTTTGTTTTGGCTTCATGTTCATTTCAGTTGATTTCATCTCTGTAAACATGGACTTTTTATACAATTTTTTCAATCAAATAAAACTGCTTTATTCAAATTTATTTCGGAAGATATATTAAGTAATACTGAATGGGACCAATCTGATAGAATAGTTCCATAGGTACACATATTCATGGATATCTGCCATAATTGCATGGACTATAAACTCATGGATAATGGGGGTCTGTGCTGCTGTCACAGCCATTGCCATAACTACGCTCGTTGGTTACTAGTTTTCTTCCTTATCCCCTTGGGTACCTTTATTGTCAGGTTTGCTGTGCTGTTCTAACAAAATGTGGGCTTTTTTGTTCTTAACTAGTTACGCACTGCTGAATATAGAAATGCAGTTAAAACACCAGTGTTAAAACAACTCAGACTTTTACCAGATATACAATCTGCAATAAATAAAGTTTTGATTTTATCATCTCAAACCAAGACATGACACTGACATGTTCCTCTGTCCTGAGTAAAGGCAGACCTATGGAAATTATTTCACTAACTACGATTAAAGCAGGGCACCGCTACCACAAACTGGCAGTGTTGCCACCCTGCTCCACCCCCGTTGACCTATATAGGAGTTCTACTCCTTTGAAGCACCTTTCTAAAACCGTCATGTCGACAGACGCATCTATTTGTCTTTTTCTGCCTTCCAATCATCAACTATTTCTGACATGTTCTATTCATCTCCGCTCCCATTGTTCATTCTCTACCTCCCTGCTTCGTTCCTCTCTCCATCACAGACTACATCCATCCATCTTGCACCTTTCCTCTCCACTGCTCTCTACCCTTCTACTGCTCCTCCCTCCTCTCTTGCTTTTCTTTCTCTTATTTATATTCGGTCTCCCCATTCCTCTGTCTGCCAGCTCCTTTATTGAGCTTTAATTGACTCCCTGGAGGAAGTGGAAACTTTGTCTTCTGATTAAACACAAACACACTTTTAGTGGGAAGATAAGCAATTATCTTATTGTTACACTCCACTTCATAAATGGGCACATATACACACACACACACGCCCGCACATGCACACCAATGTTTATTTTTAAGACAAAAGTCAATGCATCTTCTGTCGTCTTTCATTCTGTGAGCATGCACATGTATCGTCTGTATGAACAAGAGGGTAACTTGTCAGATCTTATTCTCCAAGCAGCCATTTCTAGTTTGGGTTTACATGTCTGAGTAAATGGCTGCGCAGAGCAGCTTCTGTTTGCAGAAGCATGAGGAGCCTTGAACACCTTCAGACAGTTTAGGGTCAGACAAAGCTAACATCTGCCAAATACCAGCCAAACTACAGTACATGATTAATCTATGTATGCATTCATACATTGTATCTTAAAAATGAATTGGAAAGAAAGAAGACACTGTAAAAGCCACACATCCAAACACAAGTTATGTACTTGGAGAGAAACACACACACACACACACACACACACACGAAGAAATGGAGCAAATAGGGAGCAGAGAAGTGACATATGGGTAGTCAGACGGAGGTATATTAGGATTGAGGGAATCCAGCAGTGAAAGTGTTAAAATCGCCCAGTGAAGAGAAACATGGCTCTGGCATCCCTGCTGACAAGAATACACACACACAGACACCCTAAAATGCACTTCTTGAAGTGAAATGTTCATAAACCAAATAAGATCATTGTAAACTCCAGCACGTTTGCAACATCCAGACACATTCACAAAAAAACATATACGGGGTAAAAATACTGGATGAAGTCAGCAAAGGGGCCCATCACGCATGCCACTGTGACCAACAGTCAGGGGTCACACTGACACATATGCTGGTATAAATCCTCACACACATGCACGCACACACACATTAACAGAGCGATGACCTCGGGGGTCAAGGTTAGGTCGGTTGGCAGCCAACAGGGTTGCAGCCTGCTGTTGCCCTTGGCGACAAGGAGGAGATGGCAGAAGCAGTTTTTTTTTCTTTTACGCACACACACACACACACACACACACACACACACACACACACACATAGAATCAGTACTTTGATTCCAAAAGGATAGCTTAATAGTAATAAGAAACTTCATCGCATTGAAACAGTTTGAGCCATCACTCTGTACAGAAAGGCTGCCATGGTAACCG